>JAANSN010000169.1:0-82037 GCA_036850665.1 Dicranocentrus wangi | reverse complement strand
TCAATGCTTTACCCATTGACGCATGAGCAGAGAAAGCAAATTGCGGCGAAACATGCATCAATGTGTGCTGAAAAGGTGTGTGACATCTCATTTGTAAATCAGCATGCAGGTCATCCTGCATTATTTGACTTTCTAACGGGTGGTCTTAATGAATATTATTATTATTTTATTGTTCAGATAACAATTTTGCACAAGCAGCCCTTTATGTATCCTCGATCACTTGGCAAATCAAGACTGAGAATTGGCTATGTGTCTTCGGACTTTGGAAACCACCCAACTTCTCATTTGATGCAATCTGTTCCTGGTTTTCACCGTAGGGAGTATGTAGAGGTCTTTTGTTATGCTCTTAGTCCAGATGACGGCACGACGTTTAGGACAAATATTGTAAAGAAGGCAGAGCACTTTGTTGACTTGTCTGCGGTAAGTGATCTCCCCCTGTTTTGTCATTTTAAAGCTTTACTACTCATCCTTCATTCTATTCCAGTCACTATGAAAACTGGTGTTATTTCCTTACAGATTCCTTGTAACGGAAAAGCTGCGGACAGAATACACGCGGACGGGATTCATATTCTTGTCAACATGAACGGTTATACGAAAGGCGCACGGAATGAAATATTCGCATTGAAACCTGCTCCCATTCAAGTCATGTGGCTGGGCTACCCTGGAACGAGCGGAGCAAGTTATATGGATTATATAATTACTGACAAAACCACATCGCCCTTAGAGTTTGAAGAGCACTATAGTGAGAAATTCGCGTACATGCCGTTCACATACTTTATCGGTGATCACAAGCAGATGTTCCCGCACTTGACGGAGCGGGTGGTTCTTGCTGATAAGGTATGGGTGCTATTTAATGTAAATGTATGTATCCTGTCCGTGACACTTGACCGTATATTTTGAAGACTTGATCATCATTGCCTTAATCTCTAATTGTAAAATATTTGTGATTGTTCAGTCGTGCAAGAATGTGGCCGACAATGTGGCTGTCATAAACGCCCCAGATTTGACTCCAGTACTAAAGCATGCGGATGTCAAGGAGATTCGGGAAATTGTACAAGTCACAGCAGGTTCAGATCACGCAGTTACGACACCCGTGTCTGTTTCTCTGAAAGTGGCTGAGTTGCCAAACACAACTCAAATTGAAGTAAGTGATCAGTAGTGGCCCTTTCTCTGTTTTTGTGCTATAGCCAGCCGCGGAGCTCGTTGCATGTTGAAACAAGAGTTAATAATAATAATAATAATTGTTTTCATTGTAATTATTACCCCTTCATTCAGACCATGATCCGATCCGGTCAGGTTCAAACGACAGTGAATGGACTCATCGTGCAGAACGGCCTTGCAGCCCCTCAGACGAACAATAAAGCAGCGACAGGGGAAGAGGTTCCACAGAGCATTCTAGTTACCACTAGGCAACAGTACGGCCTTCCAGATGATGCTATTGTGTACTGTAACTTTAATCAGCTTTACAAAATTGATCCGCCTACATTGATCATGTGGGTTAACGTAAGTGCCAATCCCTCGCCCTAATTTTCTATGTACGCCATTTTAGTTCATATTTAATTAATTACGATGTAATTGTCGGGTTACCCTTCACCATCACCAATTATTTGACGCGTGTAGATCTTGAAACGAGTGCCGAATGGTGTCCTATGGCTTCTAAGATTTCCTGCTGTTGGAGAAATGAACATTTTAAACACCGCTGCGTCGATGGGATTGGGTCCAGGCAGAATCATTTTCAGTAATGTAGCCGCCAAGGAGGAACATGTTCGTCGTGGACAGTTGGCTGATGTGTGTCTCGATACTCCGTTGTGCAACGGTCACACCACATCCATGGACGTGCTGTGGGCTGGAACTCCTGTAATTACGTACCCGTGCGAAACCTTGGCCTCCAGAGTAGCAGCCTCTCAACTCACATGTCTGGGAGTAAAGGAGCTAATCGCTCATAGCCGAAAGGAGTACGAAGATGTCGCCATTAGATTAGGAACGGACAGGGAATAGTAAGTGTCCCATTCTCGGGCAAAATTTTTGCATTTCTGACTCGTCGACCCACCTGAAATCAATGATGGCACTCATAAACCCACCTCGTTTATCTTATAGCCTCAAGGCCATTCGTGCCAAAGTGTGGAAGGGAAGAACGGAGAGTACTCTCTTTGACGCAGTTCACTATGCTGGCAACTTGGAAAGGCTTTACACGAAAATGTGGGAAAGACAAGAGCGGGGAGAGAAGGCCGGCCACATCACGGAGTTATCTGCGGTCTAAATTACTCTCTAATAATTTAATTATTATGGTTCTGACGAGACATCTTATATATATATATATATATAAAATCGCGTAGATGAGTTGAGGAGGGAACGGCTTTCTATTAAGGATACCGAATGGCGAACTTTGAAGTATGACTTTGCATGTAGGCAGAGATGGGGAAGAAATATCCTCATTTATTGATTGTGTGTGTTTGTGTGTATTGACAGGAGTAGTGAATTTGTAATGATATGGTGCATCAGTAACAAAAATAATTGACCTGGCGCGTGTACTGCTGGACTACCCGGTTGATTTATAGTTTGTTTTGTATTGTATTAGAGCCCATTTCCGAATGGAGTCTTTATATTTGTATTAGACAATTGAGATTCGTTGTTTCCTCGTCAGCCAATGAGAATTGTCTGAGAATCAAGTTCACAAAGGTATAGAGAACTGTAAGGATAAGCGAAATATATTACTACGTACTGTTCATATAGCTTGCGTACAGATTGTATTTTTATTTTTAACAAATTTACCAGTGTTCGACCACAAGATTTCTAGTTTGATGCATAATTTTGCGGTATTTTCTGACGTGGGCTTTTTGTTTTTCATTTTCTTCAAATATTACCTGAAACATGTAAATAGTGTTCTTTTTCCAATTGTCCGAGGGTGCGGAGGATATACCCACACCCGTGTTACTTGTAATATTATTATTATTGTATATTGTTTTTTAAATTGTAAGAGTGAGATAATTAATATATTGTCAAGATAGTAATAATACATATTAAGAGACGTGGTTATCCCATCCACGTTCTAATTCTACACGACCGCATAGTATATAGTTCATATTCATAAACGGAAAATAATATTATTGTCTTTATGCATAGCATGTACATATAAAAATATAATGTACATTTTAACCCGCGACGAAAAGGCTGCAGATCTGATTGTATATAATATATATTATGATGATGATTATATGTATGATCTACACACACGTAAGATTATAATTTAGGAACTGCTGCTGTTGTTGATGTAAGAATTGAAGTGTGTTTTACGGCTTTTGAAATCAAGAGTTCGGTTTTTGCATAAACAGTTGTGTATTACGATTATTATGATAATCTTTGAAGAAATAGCCTTCTTCGTGTCATGTGTCGATATTAATTATTGAAATAATGGGACCTTCCCCCACACGGATTCATTACTTTATCATCGCATTATTACTGCAAGCAAACTGAGAACCAGTTAGGTCAACAAAAATCAAATTATCGATACAGTGTATCAAATTGAAACTTTGAATAATAAAATTGTTCACAAAGTGCACTACCAATGTGTGTAAAAAAAACAAATTGTATGATTCCAGCCTTTATTTCTCATCATCATCATCATCATCATCATAACTCTAATGTTCGTAAGTCATATTTTTCTGTTGGGGATTTCCGAATTCTCAAGTTCAAACATGCAATGCAGGAATGCCCAAGTAATCAAGCCATGCATTGTCATGTCAGCCCAATCTTTGGAACCCAAAAAACCCGGTGACATATTGCTTTTGATCATACAGATTTAGCCGGTGATGGTGGTGCCAAAAAGTCAAACTTTAGTAGCGTCTACAAGTCTAGTGTGTCAACAAATCCAAAGCACTTGAAAATGTGCAGTATTACACCGGGCTCCCCTGTTGACAAAGAACGTTGTTCTCCTCTTTCTACTTCGAATTGCGTTATTTTAAGCAGGTACTTGAAAATCTCCGTGCAGCAGCAACTAGTTTCCAATTTACATGGATTAGTTTTGATGATGCTGCAGCCAAAAAGTCTCTGCTGAGCCTATATTTATTCTGAAGTTGAATAACCTACTCGAGGGAAGAAGACTCTTTTATCGTATCCTATTCCATCGCGTAACTCCACTCGACTCCAACATGGATCATCGTCTCTCTCTTGGAACGGCAGCTAATGTCGCTAATTTTAATACTTCCGTCTCGCCTAACGAGCGAAGTAAAAACACGACGATAGCGATACCAAAGCGTCTCAAGTGCAGAAACCGGTGTGCTGAGAGTCTTGTGGAATTCCATTATTGAAAATGTAACCAGAATGTTTGCTCCCGAAAAATCCTGACTGATAGTACAAAACTCGTCTTAATGTACTCACCACCACCATCACCATCACCACTCTTCCTGTGACTCTTGTGTAACGAACGATCCAATGCATCTGCACCCAAATGCACATTTGCCAAAACGCATTTTCAACTCGGATTCATCCAGATCGCAAAAAATCCGTCATGCTATACTACTCTTACTCCAAAAATCAAATAGACCGAGCTAGTCCCAGCGCCCGAGCTAAAGTCCCCTTTTGTATACATTTCAAAGAAGACACAAGAGAGAGAAGAGCAGCTAGGAGCACAAGTGATTATCCAACGTTCAGCAATTTGTCATAGTGTTATAGGTTTTTTCTTTGGGTTGGAAACGAAAAAAAAAATAGCATGTTACTCTCTCGTCAATATCCTCCCGTTAAACAGGAGGGATGGACTCTTGAAAAAAGTTGAATTGGCAGTGGCATCATTTCCATACCGACTCTGCAAAGAAAAGAAAAAATTCGCAGTCACTCTTCCTGTCTTTTTTTCTAATTTTTTTTCCTTTCATCATGAGTGTGTTTTTGCTGCGTTATAAATACACTCCCACAAAGCCATACATAGTAGTGGTACTTGGTACAACAGGGATTTCAGTGCCAAAATCTTTTATCCCCGAGATATCCTGGTTATCCTGGTGGAGGAAAACAGGGAACCCCAGATGAAGATGTTTCTTCTTCTTCTTCTTCTTCATATGAAGGAGGAAGTGGGTTTGCTTCACATGCGAACAGGATATACCTAATCATACAAATATTTTTTAGAGCTAGCTGCTTGCTTCTCCGGGAGTATATTTATTTGTCCTCCTTTTGTAATGCGAGGATGGTGGCCGGTGAAGGTTCGACGAAACCGTTCTTTGGAATTACTACAATCATCAAGCTGTGCAAAACCACGTCGTTTTACCATGATCTCATCTCATCTTACACATAATATGCTTCACATCACAACTCAGCAGCTCTGTAATCCGTCCCGAAGCAGGAGGGGTATTCGACCACGGAGCGAGCATTAAATTTCCTCGTCGTATCGTATCTATTATTAATCTGCACATCCGCATCCTACATAATGACTTTTTGCATGATTTCCTGTCTTTATACATTTTGTTTTTAAAACTTTCATCGTCAAGGAATAACACAAATATAATGCCTTCCCAGTTTTAGCTTGGTTTGCCTTACTTACTGTGCCCTCTCACAATCGAACTATATGCTGGTTTTATTGTACGACTCACGGATTTAAATTGATTAATCACGCAAAAAAGCCAAGTGGAAAAAAGTGCATGCCATACTCTGTGAGATGTACTGCTTTATCTCTCCAAGTCTGCCCTAACCTCATTCATTTCTACGTAAATATGCGTCGCTCTTGTACAACTTACATTATTATCTGACTGGAATTGCAGTGTATGAAAAGAAAAGTGTGATCTCCAAAGTTCACTTTTTTATAATGGTATGTGTATGAATGAGAAAACAAGTGAGAGAAAAAAAGTATTCAACACTCTCATTTCCCTCAAATCTGACTGACTCAAATGTAATAATATGCCATTCTTATCTAGAGGGAAAAAATTGTGATTAAGTATTTTGGTGTCATTTTGTAAACTTCAAAGAGTGACCCAGTTACCGTAGTCAAAACAAACCGATAATATTGTCCGCTTCCTCTCCCCTCCCGTCTATGACATTATACTTTATACCCTGCTTGCTGCTGCTGGCAAAGATATATATATATATTTTTAATACATTCCCTATTTTGCTTATCAACTTTGTGTAACACTAGTGGTCAATATTGACAGTGGGGAAATGAGAGTGTGTTGATGTCACTTGCGATGAGTCCCCTTTTTGCGGATTATTATGTAATGGGAAAAGGATGCTTATGTGGAGAACGGAGGAGAGCGAGCTTAAATTATGGTTACAGAAGAGTTCCAAAAAATGGTAGCCACCGCCGCCGCCGTCAAGTGCATCGCGTTTTGACAGATTTCGCATGGTTTTCCCTCTGACAGGATAAACAAGAATTCAGGATTTTGTGAAATTCAATTATGTCTTGGCCGAGAAAGTAAACCTGGCCGTATAAATAATGTCGGTGGGATTTATACAGTAGAGTTGTGTCTGATTTGAATACATAAATTTAATGTGCTGCTGCTGGTTGTTTACCAAGGGCGAACATGACTTGGCAGAGGAGTGTCTGTCTTGAGAGCGCAAAGACTCGCAAATTTGACTGTTGAGCATAAACATTGCGAGCATAATAATTTAAATGGTCATTCCATGGCTTTTCTCTGTTTTGTTAGTTTGCAACTGTTGATGTTTGCAAGCAAGTAGTTTGATAAGACGTAAGTATATAATAATCACAAAGGGATTATGCTTATAGAATTTTTTTTGCATAGCTCATAAAGCCGTTTTTTTAGCATTGTCGGCAACGTTTTGTTAAAAATAGCTCATGTAAGATAATATCATATTATGAGAGATAATAGTTACAAGTAGGCTTGTCAAATGGCTGTGCTGCTGCAACCAACTATACTCGCTTTTTCGCTAGCCCCACTCACTTGACGAGTTGACATATTGCAGCAAATAAAGAGGGATAACGCTCATAATTCTTGGTTTTATGAAGTCATCTATTAAGATTTGGAACGTCGTAAAGTATGCAATTAGCTCATGCCCTGGTGCTACTAAATTGTACATCCGAACAAGTTCAAATTAGAGCAGAACAGACCACACAAGTGACTGACTACTTGACTACTGAATGAGCAAGTCATGTCACTACCAGTGTGTACGCGTTTTGCCAGACTTTAGAGAAGAGATCTTCCATTATAGAAGCACCATACCACCCAAAAAGATTCCATATTCCCTGCTCTGTATGACCTTCCACTTTATTATTAACAAAGTAACTGGCTGCAGCAGTGCACCACCACCACCACCGCCATCACCCTGTCGTAAAAACGCTAAAAAGCTGTACAGCAGTTGTTTGACAGTGGGAGCATAGCGAAAAAATTTCTGTTTTGATTGCATTTCAACAGATTCATTAAATGTGAATAAACCCAGATGTAGAGAGCTCGAGGCTTACTTATATGAGCAACATTAAAAACTGCAAAAAGATGATGATGAACTAACTGGTGTTCAGTGAAAGGGGCTATCGGCAGTCCCAGTGGATATAGTACTAAGCAAATATTTTCCTTAAAACAAACCTGTCAATTAAAAATCTTGGACGCACTTAAATCTAGTCATGGCCCTAAAAATCACTCTCTAATCGGTTTTAAAATGGTTATAGCTCAAAAAGTAAAAACCACACTGGAATTTCTCGGGTGGTGGTGGGCTCGGCTGCTGAGTTTGAAGCACCGCCCAGCAGAAGTAGTGCGTTCCTTCCTGATGTTCACGACTTTTGGACACATTTTTTTTCCTACTCAATACTTTTAGTCGCAGATGGTACGCCCTGTCAATTTGCTTACTGCCTACATTTCATTTTTAATCGGTCTACTGACATTTGCATCATTGTCGTAAAAAACGCCAGATGCCTTGTCCTCAGTCAGACAGAGGACTATAGCTTTCGTTACGGAAAAGTATGCAAACTCTTGCTCGTCTCCTCTTCCTACACGGATGAAATGAAAAAAGTCTGTGCATGTTAGTTTCGTTCAGGTAAGACTTTATTCTCTTGTAAACCAAAACTTTTTCTTTCTAGACATCTAGTCCAATATCACCGGCATCCTCGATTACAGTGTGTGCTCCTCGTCGAGAAGAGAGCCTTGGGTTATTATTATTCTCAACTAACCAGATAGATAGACCTCCATCCTACTTTTTACACCATTTTCTTTAAAACTTCATCCAGCAGAGTGACATAAAATATGTGCAAGTGGAACCGCTAATGTCTGAGGAAAGGAAGGAGAGTGAGTACTTTTCTGAATGGTATGATGATGATGATGATGATGATGCTTGGAAAAGGCTTCGTTTCCTTTTCCTCATCGCCATTACCCCTCATAAATGCAAGCAGGGAAATGAGTAAAAAGCGTAGGGAAGACGGTGCTTTGTCTTGATTTGTAATTTACGGTCAAAGTTTTGCACATCTTTGTACTATATTTGCATTCAAGGCTTAGCGGAGCAGAGTTAGCTAGCAGGCAAGGGGGTTCCACAAACAAACTAATGGGCTTCCTTTCATCCCTTTTTTAGGCCATCAAATTGAACTGGGAAAAAAAGTTTCCGTACATTATGATTTTTATTACATCATTGACTGAGTTGGTTGGGAGGAAGGCGCAGACATTACAAGTTACCGCATGAAAAAATCCATCTTTCTTCAATCCGTTTCCATTTACACCTGTCTGACTGACACGCGTACACACTTACAAAACATGAGACTCTTCTTCCCGTTCGTTCGTTCCCCGCACATTGAAAGACCCACGACATCGATAACCCACACACACTTATGGACAAAACTAAACATAAAACTATTTACAGTAGCCTCAATAGGATAAAGCGAGCTGGAGTGGTGGTGTGTGTGGAAGGGAAAGGTGCAAAAATTGTTTACCTGAAGATATTATGATAAGCAAAAAGGAGCCTTCTTCGTCGCTCGTCTACATTTCTCCCACTTGCCACCTCGCTGATGCCCTGCCCTCTTCAGCTTCAATTCCCCCAAAAAGTGAAACTATATTATTGTAATATTAGTTATCTTTTGGAAAAAATAATAATGTGCCATTTCACTGTCCCATCTTGTTTGCATAACGCTGTCCATCCGCCCCATATGTACCTCTCGCTCAGACGTCAAGTGAAATGCAATGTTTAAAAAAATGTGTATGCTATGCTGCTGTTGCCAAGTAAAACCTCCCATACATCCACTCAGATACCACCTCCCTATCCCAACCATCATCATCTATTGTTTAATGTGACTTTTTTGTGAGTTAGAGTTAGAATGCTCATCCAACTTTTTTTTAACTCTCTTCCTCTTATTCTTCATTCTTCTCCTTCTTTACATGCATAATCTCCAAAAATATTCCTCCGTTCTAGGTACATCTCTAGTATCTCTAACCCCTTTTTTCGCCCGCTATTCATCCACGGAAGACCATCACGTCGTCGTAGCCCACTTGACTTGTAGTATGAGTCAACAAGGAGAGTTCTCTTTCTCTTTTCATCTCCTTCCCGTCCTCCGCGCTCCGTCCGTCCGTTTTCCCACTTCTGGTTTGCAAAAAAAATAATCTAAAATCAAGCACGCTAGGGTTTTGAGGCGCTATATGCCTCCGCTCCGTCGTCGTCGTCGTCGCCCATTCAATTCAAGCTGTGTTTTAGGACCCTAAAAAGATTCACTCTGTCTCTCTCTCCTCAACTCCTCTCCTCACACACACATCACCATCTCCTCCTCTATTTTTTCCCCCTGCGAGAGTGCCAGAGAGCAAGGAGGAGATGACGCTGTTGTGTAGCATGTTGTTCTTAGTTCCACAGACGCCGACTACAATACGCAATAAAACTTTGCGAGACTTTCTACGTGGAACATATAATAGTCCACCAAAAAAAAGCGTAAATCTGCAAATGAGTAGGTAAAATATATACGTATACGTGTGGCGGCGGATAGTAACGTATGTAATACAATATAATCCCGTCGTCGTGTATACTGACTGACGACTCTTCTGACTCTCTCATCCCATCGCCGTCATTTCTTTATTTTTTTACGTTATCACACACGGAGAAACCTATATTAACTCCACCTGCAATACAATACATGTCCTCTATTTACTCACTCTCGCCTCAAATAAGGAACAAGCAACAACAACGCTCCAAACAAGAGATATTATCAAAGCTCGAAGGTTATATATATATATATTTTTTTTATATTCTGCCAGGGAAAAATGGGAAAAAATCTTCTTGTCTCCTCTCGTTTTGCTCAGCTTTTTTTTGCATACAATGTTCGTCCATGTCGATGATGATGATGATGTTACAATACTGGTTTCTTTTCTAGAGGAAATAAACTCCATCCTTAGCAGAGAGACCAACAATGAAAAATGTCGAGGGAAAATGCGCTTGGGCTTGCTTGCTTCATCATATCATCATGAGTGTTTTAAGGAAGGAGGAGGAAGGTATTACCTGAGCCTGAAAAATCAGTCCATGTGTTGGTTGGACTCTCGCTCTGATGTGTGTGTTTATAATATACGGTTTTGTGCAGTCGACATTCCCTGTATTCACATATTTTAGCACTTGAAGATTCGGTTCGGTGTACAGAGGTATTATGGTTAGCAAAAACGGTTTTTTCTCTCTCTTTCTTCAGAACATAAACTCTGAATTCAGTAGAGAGAGAGGGAGAGGGAAAAACATTAGTTGAAATCGAGATCCTGACGTTGGGCTCATGGTTGTTGAGAATCAGGGGGAAAAAAGGTTGCAAAAAAAGTGGAAGGAATAGAGCTGATAATAATACCGTATTATGTATGTGTAATACATGACATCATCATCATCATCATCATCACCATTTACCACCACCAGCAGCAGCAGCAACACACCAGCAAGATATAGAGGCTAAAAAGTACTACGGTCGGTCGTTCGTTCGTTTGTATATATGTGTATAAGGTAATAAGGTATAGCCAAAAAAAGAAAGAAGAGAGGAAAAAAAATAGGAGAGAGATAATGTTGCATCCTTCTTCAGGTTCTCTTGCAGCATTAGACTCTCCCGGTGGCAATGACCAATGAAACATGGACCCAAGCCACGCTCGAGAAGCCGGTGCATGACGCCATATTTGCCAAATTTTCTTATATTTGTGCGTCGATTTTCCGCTCACCAATGCTCTCTCTGGTTTTGGGCTGAATATATATGCAGCTTTTTCAGTTTCAGTTTTTTTCTTCCTCTCCATATGCCTGAGCCACCCTTGCCAAACCTTGCTCCCAGAGAGTGCTCCCTCCCTCCCTCCAACCAACCAACTCCAACAAGAGAGAGAAAAAATAAATTCAACAACTGGAGTTCGTCAGTAGTGCTGAGGGAAGAAAAAAGGGTACTGCTATGGAGCCTGTTATTATTATTACACAGCTGGTCTACGGCTTTTTTTCTCTCTCTTTCTCTCTCTCTCTGTCCACAAGGGCTGCTTGCTTCGTTTGCATAATCTGTAGTCTCTAAGAAAACACTCCTTCCTCCTCCTCCCATCTCATGTGCCCATCTTCCGCTTGATTGCTGCTCCCCCTGTGGACTCTTAAAAGGGGAAAATATATTGGATTGTTGCTCACACCATTTGTTACACCAGAGGAGAGAGAGAGAGAAAAAACCATGCCTTGGTTCTAAAGCCTCTTGCGCGCCTAATGCTTGTCTCGGGATTACTTTTGCAGAGGAAATCATATATCCGAGTGGGCCCTCGACACATTTTGCACGAAATATGCGCTATAAGTCACCCCGACGAATAAAAAAACGAGTTAATTTCCAGGAGAGCTTGACTTGCAAGATTGAAGATGTGTATCCTATCCCATCCAGCGAAGTCAGTGGTGTGAGTGAGGAACGCATTATTATATTATTATGAGACTCACGCAATAAGTAGGAATGTATATATTATTGTTGTTACACACACATGCGATGGGATTTGATATTATTATATTTTTTCCACTCCAACCATTACCTTTCGCGTTTTTTTTTGGCCATATGTATAGCTCAAGTGGGAACGAAATGGATACATGGATATATCTATAATAATAATAATAAAAGTATTATTATTTGTGGAGTGCATACGGAGGCAGGCAGGCAGGCGCGGTAAGTAAGTAAGCACACAGAAAAATGATCTCTCTCGCATGATACATAAAAATATTATACATTATTACATACAACGTGGGGAAGAGGGAGGAATGAATACATATATATATATACCGTCGTGAATTTAATTCCGCATTCTGATATGTGTACACACTTTTTTTTGCATCAATTTTCCCCCCACCTTCGTCATCCCATTTCAACTTTGCAGTAGTAAGTCCTCCCCGCCAAGTCAAAGACGTAATCGTGTAATCGGCCTCGCGGACGACCACTCACCCGCCCGCTCTCCAGGAATATGAGCTCTAGTAATAATAGGTAAATGAGGGGGTAAGCTCATGAAACTTTTGCGTTTGTTCAATTCCATGAATCATGTTTACTAATCAATTCCCTGGGATCAAAAGGAAATAGACAAAAAAAAACAACGTTTTTTTCATGTGGTGGGGGAGAATATTTTTCGCAAATAAACATCGCGTTCAGGTGAGACATGCAACGACTTGGACTACGACTCCGCGTTTGCTTGCTCTCGTTAATTATATGACGAATGGAAATTTTCAGTTGAAGCCAACCAACCAACCAGCCAACCTCATACGATAGGGACGTGACCAAACGTCAAATTCATTGTTTAACGTTGCCTACCATGGCGTGGCAGAGAGGTTGCTTGCAAAATTGTAGATGTATATATATATATATATACCTTCTCAATGCAAACACAATCCGTTTAATATGGTATTTTTGCAAAAAAAAAAACAATTAATGCCGCTTGCTTCATGACGAGGAGAGAGAAACGGGAATGCTGGTTGGTAGTGAGTGGGGGCCAAAAATGTATGTAGTTTTTTTTATCATTACTAAAAAAAACGCAAAGTCTTCCAAGCTCTTCCAAAAAAAAAAACCAAAGCGTTTTGGTTGGTGACTGGAAAGGCGATCAGAGGGAGTGGGTAGATTGTGTATTTTATTTTATGCGAATTTCCATATACACCACGACGACTCTGCCTGCCTGCCTGCTCTCTCCGCCGCCGCATATCTTTTCTGCTTCCTTTCTGCACTCTCCCCACCACCATACCACCATGCACCACCACGAACGAACAAACGAACCAACAACTCCTCTCTACAGAGATATGTGTAAAAGCCCAGCGAAGTCTCTCTTTTTAATGCGTAATTTGTGCGCACTCCTCCCAAATTCAGACCACTGAATACTGATTCAACTACTAGCTCAAAAAACGGTACAAGTGCCATATAGCCAAGCTGTTGAGCTAGTTCATGTGGAAAAGGCATAAAAAGCAAACAAAGTGTATATAACAATATAATAATAATACTCCGTTTGTGCTATACGGCGCTTGCATCCATTTCTGCATTCCCCCCTTTTTTTCTACACACACACACACAAAACTCAATTCAAACATTATTTCTCTACGTTTACAAAGTAACTAGCTATAGGTATATGATGTTATGCATGTTGAAAAAGAAGGAGGTTTCGTAGGAAAAACGCAAAGATAACATTGTACATTGTATTATAGAAGCTGAAGCTGAAACTGCTGCTGCTGCTATGCTGCTGCTATGATTCACTTTTTTTTCTTCTTCTTCTTCTTTTTCTTCTTCGCCACTTGCCGTAATAATACATAATATTCGCTTCACACAATATCCATATATATCCATCCAAAAAAGCAAAAAGGTTTACTTGCTAGTAGTCGGTCGAGTCTCCTCCTCGGTCGGTGCAGAATGTTGGATTTTGCAAAATTATCTCCCTTTCCCCATGCCATGTATCAAGTTCAGAAAAGTTTACAAGACTAGAGAGAAGTTTTACCACCACACCACTACCGACTAAAAACCACGACGGGCTCTGGTTGTTGTTGCATTGCATATTGCAATGCAAAAAGACACACACTCTTTTTCTCTTCCTTTCCTTGAAGCTATAAGTTGGGTTTGATTCGGCAAAAAAAGAAGTAAAAAAATCGCGTGGTGCATGCATATTATATATGGAGAGACAGCAGCAGTACCGAAGAGGAGGTTAGCAAAAACCAAGTCCCAAAGCATTACTCGGTATTCCTAACACTTTTAAACATCACGATGATGATGATGATGATGGTGTACCCTACAAAGCAGCAGCAGCAGCAGTACTCTGCGCACATACAAGTACTGCGGAAATAGTGGGTGATACATGAAACATTCACGTTTGTTGTCGAAGCATTTTTTTTTCTGGCTAAATAATAATTACAATGATGCCATTATTACATTGTACGTTCTTGAGTATTATAAGCACGAGCATTGACTCCGTGCGTGTTTCCTAGCCCGAGAGAGGTGTAGAGTGGAAAGAGAGAGAGAGAGAAAAACTTATGTGAGTAGCAGAGAGAGAGAGAGAGAGAGAGAAGGAGGAGGTATAGGTGACTAAAAAACTAGTAACTATATAGTATTTTTCATGGGGATACCTTCTACCACCACCACTATAACTATACATTTTTTTGGGATATATAGTCGATCTAAAGTCTTTTTTATGGTGGAGTTCCCTTGTAGCCAACTTAAATAACGACTAACAACAACAACAAGTCACTTATAGTTTACTACTACTACTACTACTACTACTTAGTTCTCCTTATTGTGGTTTCAATGCTCAACTGTTATTTTTCTTCATTGGCTACACTGGCGTTGCGTTGCGTTCCCTGCTATATCCTTCCCTAGTCAATATGATGATTAAAGATTATGCCTAGAGTTGACGAGGAAACAATGATGATGAAATTGCACCGTGTGTACTGTACTACAACACCACTCCACTCATTTACCTGTGCAGAAAAAAAAACTTTTTTTTTATCGTCGATGGTCTCTCTCTCTCTCTTGCTGTCCCTAGTCCGTACGTTTCTCCTCAAGAGAGAGACATTTATTTGGTGGGTTGAACTATGAAGAAAAAAAAAGAGGAACAAAGCTTGAGTTAAGGTGTTGAGGAGAAGAGAGAGAGAAAAAAAAAGTCGTCATACTGCGATTAGCAAAATAATGCATGAAAAGTGACAAAAAAGCAAACGTCTTGGTTACATGCTTCTTATTCACTCTGTTAAAAAAAATCGCATTTTATCCTCCTTCTTGGTCAGATGAGCTAAAATGAGTTATGTGCTGTTGTAGGTTGTTGCTGGTGTGTTTTTTTTTTCTTCTTCTTCTTCTTTAGTTTACTCACTGAAAACACGCCTACGTCTTTATGGTTGGGGGAGTGTGAACTAAAAAAATAAAACTTTATTAAATCTTGGGTTCATCCTTTTTGCAAAATGTTAGTGTGATGATGATGATGGTGGTGGTGGTGGTGGTGGCGGTGGTAATGGTGGTGATGCGATGGGGTGAGTAGTCTGAAAAATGAGCGGTGGTCGACATCTTGTTGTTGTTGACCATGTATGAAAAATCCCTTTTGTCATTTGACATTTTGAAGATGTACCTCTCCGCATCTGTGTATTATTATTATATTATACAGGAGAAAAACACAAACAGGCCCTGTCTGACTTCAAAACCCAGAGGGGTTCAAAGTTAAGGCAAGAATATCATGATGATGATCATGATGATGTTTTTTTCTCGTGAAAGAACTTATGCACTTTGCAAATTGATGATTAACTCTGGCTTTTCATAACGTATGTGTTATTTCAAAGGAAAAAACCTGACTTGACTTTTCATGCAAAAGATATATGACTCATTGCACGGACGGACGGAACATGTTGGGGTTGATGTTGAAAATATCTAAACAACATTTGCAATATATATGTGTGTGTAAAAGCAAAAAGCACACACGCGAGAATAAAAAAAAAACTTCCTCGTAAAAGCTTCCTCCCATTTTCATCCCTCAAGTATAACGGTTTTTTAGCAAAACCTGCCGCGTCATCTGAACGCTGTGGCTGTGCTGCTGTTGTGCTCTCCTCTTCTCTACAAACTTTCTGATGTTTTCATCTTTCTCTTTCTAAATGCGCAATTCATAGTTGCTCTTGACATTGATTGTATTTACATTGGATTGGGGTTGAGGCGTCTTACATTAGAAAAATGAGTTATTGGAGGGGCTTCCTCCTCCGGTGGTGGAACGTATGCAAAATTTTGAAGCGAGCGTTTCAGCTCCTTCCAAATGAAATGTTCCATGTGGGGTCCAGGTCCTTGAAAGAAACCAGACGACAAACAGTCTGGAAGATGGTAATAAATATTCATGCTACCCACGTGATGCTATACATCTTTCCTCATGAAACGTTTCATCACACGAGTGGCATAGGTATATCCATTACATTCCTCAAGTACCTCCATTCGATATTACATTACCTCGATATATTATACGTATAGGGCTGCAGAGAGATCTATTTATTAAATGAAAATTTAAAAAAAAGCGTTCATTTTTGCTTTGTTTTTTTTGCCTTCTTGTGTATCATCAACAAACCATCTCATCATCACCACACCCGAACAATCTATCAGGTTCGCAGTTCGCAGTGAAAAACGAACATATCTTTACAGTTTTTTTCTCTCTCTCTCTCTCTCTTGAGGAGAAGAGCCAACGCACGTAATATAAAACCATGATTCATGATGATGATCATCAATCCGTTTTGTTGACTGTAGAAAGTTGGTGGAGTTGTAGTAATATGTAGGACTATATGCGCCGCGAAGTTGCTGACCTGAACTATATAACTACATTAAAAAAAAGTAAACCGATATGCGTCGTAGTTTTAGTCACACCTCTAATTCAACCCAGCCACAACAAAAAGTTGAAACGTGGCATGCATTGTAGGAACAAAATATATATATATATATGTAATATACGTAACGTACGTAAATAGTGAAATAGTGAGTAATACACACAATATGTGCGTATTCAATGCATCATCTTTTTTTCACAGGATGATCACGCTTGTGACGTCGCAGGTAATATAATATGCGATAAAAACAAAATAGTCTTTAGTGCTTCCCACTAAAGCTCTAGCTACACGGGTAATTTTTTTTACAAAAAAAACGCTGCTGCTATGATGATGGCTGCTGCTGCCGCCGCTGATCCTCTCTAACGCTTAAAACTTAAGTGGAAGCTTGTGTTATATGAGGATGGAAGTGTTTTCACATTTCCCTACACACCTTAGGCTCATACTTAACACCGTGATAAATCTCAAGAAAAAAAAGGATATCCACTTACTCCACTGTTTTTTCCACTTTTTTTTGTTGTTGGCTCAGAGCAGAATTTGTGCTCTTGGAAAGGGGAGGGGGGAAGAAATTGGTGGAGAAAAGAAATTACAAGTTTGCATATATATCGTATAATATATGAATTGTATGTATATTTTGGCTAAAGAAATTTTTTTTTGTAAAGTCATAGTCATAATCTAAGGCTGAGTGTGAGTCCTCTCCTTCTCTCTATCTCTCTCTCAGCTTTTCAGCTTGACGTTGTTCAAGTACAAAGATGCCCTTATACATACACCCACCGAAAAGAATGACTCGCATAATATCCCAGATAGTTATAACAACAACATGGTTGCACTTGCTATAAAGAAAATTCTCCTGTCTTGATTGCATTTTGAATACATCATCAGATCAGAACTCTGAGGAAATATCAAGTGGAAATTTAGCAAAGAGGAGAGGAGAAGAAGAAGAAGAAGAAGAAAAAAAAAAAAGAATCGTGGTAGAAAGAAGAATCACCAGAATTTTTTAGAATACCCCCACCGCACACACGTCGTCTTTGTACATCCGTCCTCATTACAAAATAGAGGCTATAAGGTGTTCTCTCTCTTTTCGTAAGGTAAGCATCTATGTATGAACATGAACACAATTGGATCTTCTTCACTTCACTGTGGGATCGTATCGCATATGAGCATGGCGCTATGGCAGGATTGTCAGTAACGAAGTTATGTACGTACTACTACGTACAGCGAGTTGTTCTCTCTTGATTTGCAAGGAACATAATATTATGGACATTCAAACATTATCTCGCTCCTGTGATGATGTTCCTCTATTAACTGGTTGCTTCCATTATCATCACCACCATTATCCAAAAGACATGAGTTGAGTGTAGTACGAAAACAGAATCTAATCTACGATCACTACTACTCGTCATAGTCCCAGGTTTACTCTTCTCTGTATAGAGAGAAAAGAGAGAGAGAGAGAGAGAGAGAGAAAAAGAAGAATCCCAGCCAGGTTTTTCCCCTTGTACACACACACACACACACATAATATGCAACGGAATCCAATCTCGGCTTTGGCCGAATGTTTGAATGTGTACAAAGCTAACGCGATGGATGGATGGACGATAGTCGTCAAGCAGAAGTAATTTTTATGTTATGTTTTCCCGTTTACTTTATACCTACATACAAGACACACACACACACACACATTGTATGTGTGTGTGTGTGTGTGTACAAACGAGATTTAATACTTTGAAAACCGTCATCATCATCATCATCATCATCATCTCGATCATGGTCATGATGATGATACCTCCTCTCTGATGGTCATCGTCAGCATGATAGAGAGGCGGACAATGTTAATACAACAACTGCTCGTATCCCTCAACATTTTTACAGTGGTTATGCGAAGCTAAAACGAAAAGGAGTACAGTTAGTATTTTTTTTCTCTCTCTCTTCTCTTCTTGCAACTTCTTTCAGTCTAAACCATGTTTTTCATCTTTTGCTCCATTCGCAACTCGGAAAACAACTTGACTCTGCTGAGCGGTTTTTAGACCTTCTCGAAAAAAAAAAACATTCAAGTTGGATATATAATATATGTATTCCTCTCTACATTGTATTTTAGTAGTACACTTTTTTTCTTTTCCTACATGATTCTTATGTCACTGAAAATAAATATACGTGATGCGTTTAGACTGATGATGATGATGATGACGATGATGATGATGAAGTCAATGAGATGAAGAAACACGGATTCAGCAGGATGGATTGTTGATATCATATTGTCAGTGGACTATTACCACTAATCATAAACCTTTGACGTGATGAAGAAGGAAGAAAAAAAATGGAGATTGTTGTCAATACTAATACTATCCCATTTCATCGGTGTCCTAATCATTCTAGCGAAGCGAGAGTAGAGATAACATTGAAAATTTCAATTTTATATTTCAGCCTCTATATGATTCATTCACAATTTTTACCCTGTATCTTTATCCCCATCATCATCACACAAACTACAAACATCATCAGCATCATCATCATCGGCAAAGAGAAAAAAGGAGAGTTGGCAAAAGATGTGTGATATGATCTTCATTCAGGTGCATGCATTTGTAATTTCTAGGAATTGCACTCTTCACACACAGATTAACACACCTTTTCTTCTTAGCGTCGAGGAGGGAAAGGTGACGCTGAGCTGACTACCATCTGGGTACATTACTCCAATCAGTTGCATCCCGTGATGACGTGGCATTTCGCGTCATATATCAGTGGAGAATACGAAAAGTATTTAAGAAAAAAACAAGAACTTTGCATATGGAATGGTCTTAAGCTTTGTGGCTCTGCCTGCCTGCCTGCCAAGGTTATAGCATTTTGCATATTATAACCCTTGGAAGCTTATGGTTAAGCAAGATTTCAGTTAAATGCTGTATAAATTTGGGATGTCAACGACGCTAATGTTCACTTGAATGATACATACGAGGATCATATTATCATCGGGGATGTAATGAGGAGTGATCCCTGGCAAATTGACATGTACATTACAATGAACTCCTTATTTTGCAGGTTGCTGTAAGATGATGATGATATGACAACGCGACGTCATGTATAAGTGTGTCGGTTGTGGACTATCATGCAATGTTAATAATAAAGAGTGTGGTGAGAAGATGGGAAAGGAGGCTTAGGCTTCTTCTTAAAATCTTCGCCAATGGTTATGCTGGGGTTGTTTACAACGGAAAACTAATTTCCTTTTTTATTTTAGCAGAGAGAACCAGTATATACCGGTTTTCCGTTGGATTGATAAATTTCCTCGTAAATAAGTACCTACAGCATTTTATTATGATTTCGGTGGTGGTTTGGCATATTTTTACCCATTTGTTTCAATACATGCAAGATTGAAGAGTCACGCAAAGGAGGGAGGAAAGCGAGGGGATTCACTCGCGTATTATATTGATCAATTGTAATAATATCAATTTAACTATTTAACTATCACAAGATGATGATGGAGTTAAAGAGGAGAACATTATGGCCTTGATTTGTGCTGCTTCATTGATTTAATTACAAGTTATCAACTATCTTGTTGGGGCAATATATCACTTAGGGAAAATCATAGATGAGTGGACTCACACTTGACCACACTCGCAAGCAACACTTCAGAGTCGCCATCGCCATTGCAGAGAGGATGCGTAAGTGGGTACGCGGAAAAAATGGTGATGGGGAGAGATTAGCAAATTATGATGATGATGATGATGATGATGATATGCAAATTACGCACAACACAGCGCACCTCTTCATTTTTTTGCTTGAATTAAAAACAAATTTGCTCAGGTTGCAGAGAGGACTCGTGAAATTTCACGACAAAAAAGGAACTACTCAACTAACTCACTCAAGAAGGTTCTCATTTTGTAATGAAATTCTCTGGAATTAATTTTTAAGAGTGGGAAGTACTTACATTTTTTGTATCTGCATCTTATTTTAATAATGCCTATTTAAGTTTTGGTATACTTCCTCATCCTTTCCCACATCCACCTTTTATCCCACATCCCGGGAAAGGCTAGGGACGACGACGGAGTCTTTTCAGTTTCCGTATATGAAATGGTAGCTAGAGCATGGAAAAAAAGTAAAGTTGGTTTTGAGGTTACACGGGAAAGTTGGGAGAGTCTCGGGCGATGGGAAAAGTTTTTGCTGTTGTGATGCTACTCCTCGCAGCCAGCCACACACGAATTCGAGATTACTTTTTAAGAGAGAGGCTTTAAATGAGGGGCAAAAGGAGTAGTACTTGGGCAATCTGGGCAGATCTTTTGATATCGGTTTGATCTTGTCATGATCAAAGCTAAGTGAACTTGTTTCCAAAAAACCTAAGGTAAAAAAAGGAAAAAGAGTTCATCATCATATAATCAATTTCGTTTAAGTAATCCATCTACAAAGCAAAACGCATGCATGCCAATGTTTTCGCTTCCTCCCTTTTCGCACATTCAGCATCATCATATTTTTTCTCCACAAAGAGACCTTGTAGGGAGGTGGGAAACAGCTCTGCTCAAAGGAAAATCAAGGAAAATATCCCTAATAAATACTAATTTCTGGGTGGAGTAAATTTCTATCCCAAACAACCGTTTTAGCGCTTTCCTCGTTTACCTAAAATTTAATTTACTCTGGTAAATCCCCTTCCGTCCTCGACTGAATTCACACCAGAGGAAACCTCTCCTCTCCTCTTCCAGTAATTCCATCACCACTGGGACTCTCAGTCAGTCATTTTAGGGCGCCATGAGGAAAGATCAGAGAGACTGCAGAAAGGAGGAAGGAAGGGGTTTACTAAAAATTAAATTCTTCACTCAAATTTAAACCACTTCCATTTTTCACAGTCAATTGACATGGTGGTCGCTAATTGTGTGCAAATTGGGAGAAACAACGCTGTTAAGCGAGAAAACTGTGACCTCCTGACACTCACCTATTTGCTCACCATCTTTTTAGACACTCCATTTAATTCAGCAGCGTTTTTAAAGCTCTATAGCAAGCAACCAAACAAACAAAGCAAAAAATATGTTTTTACCAAACGCAGAGCCGAGCAGCTGCAGAACTATCCATGAGGAAACGACATCATCCTTCCTAATAATAATAATAATAATGAATAAAACCCAATTTGCTCGCTTCCAATACCCCCATCCATCCATCCATCCATCCATCTTTCTTTACTAATTTTTATCATTTAAGCATTAGCTTTTTCCTTCCTTCATTAGCATTGAAGCAGGAATAAAAGTTTGACGAGTTGTTTTTTCCCCTTTGCAATATACATTTTTTACGACTTGTAATCCTTCTTTCTATCGTTGTCGTTCCTCCGCCTGCACCCGTGCCATCATAAAAACCTCTAAACAGACTGAATATAATTTTAATACGCCCAGCGTGTACCTGGTAATATTGGATATTGAACTGTCAGAGACAAGTTACGATGATTGCAGAAGAGACGCCCGTTACATTTTCAAACTTGGTTGGTACATGCGAAAAAAACACATGCTATTATTAGAGAGCATTTTATGCTATATTTGTGCTTTGTAGTACCTTGTTCTCGAATTTTTTTTTTCTGATATTTTTTTTATCTGACATTATCTTCATCTTTAACGAGTGACATGAATCGAATTGTAAGTTGCATTCCTGTTTGCGTGCCTCCTTCTTCGTCTTGTGAGACACTCTGCTTTGCAGCTGCTTTCATTTTCGAGCTTCCTCAGACCAACTCGCTCCTCCACCATCACCACTTTAGGTTTTATGGAAATTATGAAAAATTTTATAATTTCATGCAGCAGCTGATCGATTAAAGATGCAGCCAGGGAAGCCCAGCCAGCGCGCAGCCAGCACTCTTTTTCCTCAATGAAATGGCGGAGGGCAACTGACTGACTGTGTTAAAGGAGAACTTTTAAAAACTTTTTTTTCTCCTCTTTTGCTTCCATTTCATATATGGCTTCTTGGGATCACCAGGTGCACCCATTTTGCATATGTCATCATCATCATCATCATCATGGCACATCTCAACTCAACCCCATTCTGGCTTACATTTTTTTTCTTCTAAAATATTTAGGCACTTTAAGCTGTCTAATTCGGCAGACATTCAGGTGCGAAAGCGACAAACCTCGCAATGTCTCTATTAAAGTCTCGGATAACTTATTGCAGCAGCGAAATGCTTTTATGAAATATAATTTTTTTTTAAATTTAAGGTGATAGAAGTTGGAAGTTGACGTCCTCGGAAGGGTGGATCGCTCGCATCGCTGCGCTGTAAGGTTTTCAAGCCAAAAAGATCCCTTTGTTGCTTAGCGGACCGACGTCAAGAAAAAAATTGATTACTCATGGATGACCAGGACCAAGATTTTTTGAGTGTCTTAATAATAAAACGGCGGATTCCTTCGTGTACAGTCATATCATATCCTATCCTTCCTACATGAGCGAATGCCATAAACCTTCAGCAGTGATTCATTCATCCGTAGATGGACCCAACTCATTTTTCCCCTCTCTCTCTCTATTTCGCCAAGTGGCTAATTGTGGCTTTATGTACATACATACATATATACAAAGACTAAAATTGTGGCTGGTGACGACGAGTGGGTTCTTGCGAAAAAAAAGTATTTGTTCAGATTGCTCTAATCATCAGCATAGCAGCAGTCCCATCATCATCCTCCGACTATTCCCAGTCAAGTGTGAATTCTGCGTGTACAAAAAAAGGAATTTTCTCTTTTTGTATTTTACAGACTACAAAAACCCCGAAGGAGATTTTTCTACCAAAGTACACACCGACCGACCGACCGTTCTACCAAATGTATATGTAGGTATATGAAAAAAAAGTTTTCGCGTTACGTGTTTTCTATCCAACCAACTAAAATAACTACCTAAAGCATACCACCAAACGTCAAGCCTGGTTGTCAATCTGCTGGAATCATTATTATTATTATTTTTATGTTTTTGTTCTGCTGCTGCTGCTGCTGGAAAGGACTCGCACTACCTATATATACCTAGCTGAACCTTAATGGCCATATCCCATAACTCGGTTTCATTTCTGCGGTGAAGCTGATGGATGATGATGGTGGTGATGGTGGTCCAACTATGTACATAGTACATGTAAGAGTTATAAAATGCCAATGGAAAATCTACTGATGATGATGGGGTTATCATCGTATATATATATATATCCCCTTACGTATGCGTTTTTCATATCATTCTCTTACACATAAACAGGTAGATTTTTTTTATTCATACGTTTCCATCTTCCACTCGCATTTCGCATCCCATCTCTTTTTTCTTTTTGTAGAGTGGCGTGAATGGTTCTGCCTGCAATAGTTTTGCATACTATTAAAAATTTGTGCTTTTTACCAATACCAATGCTACTACTCCATGACATGACTGAGATAATAGCATGAAAAAAAGTTGGCGTAGGTATTCAGTGTGTGTGTGTGTATATATTTATTGGATTGGGTTCTCTGATCTTCTTGTCCATCAACCCATGGATAGACTTTTTTTTTGCAAACTACATACTCCATTCCATCCAAGAAGATGTTAATATCACGGTGAAGTCCAGTCGAGTCATGTCATACGTAAACACACATCGAGTCGACATCCAGGCAGGCAGTATAACGTCGACGGACGAGAGCATCCACATCAAATCAAGTTAGGCAAGTCACTCGTCACAACATTTTTTGGCGGGTTGGGGCCACCACTCTCATTGGAGGATGGAGAAAACTGAACTCTTCCAGAGACTTGTGTCCATACTGTAATATCACTTGCTGGGGCTCGGCTCTCGGTCGTCATTTTAAAAGAAGCAAAGTCCGTCAACGGCCAAAATTCTTTACTTTTCTTCTTTTCATTTCATTATTATTTGCCAACCATAATAACCTTCATTTTTACCAGACGCCATCATCACCACCGACCGACCGACCGACCGTCCGCCACAGCAATGATGAGCTCTCTTCTGGTTGGCTTTTGCCTCTCTGCAAAAGGAATTTCGCGAGAAGGAAAAAAAAGCATTTCGTCCCACTGGATAATAATGATGCTTTCCCTCCAACGGAAAAAATGGGGTGTAAGCGTCATCTCATCATCATCATCATCAACAACAAAAAATGAAGCTTAGTCGAGCAGATTTTTTTTCTCTCCTGCTAGCAACTGGGATGGATGGAGAAATTTGCTGAAAATGAAAAGGAAAATGAGGTCCCTCATGAACTATGCTCGACGTGTATGAAATTAAAGCCTTAGTCCTGCAAATGGGTTAATTAATTTAGAGCTTTAACGTGTAGGGGAAATAATTGCTAATAGGGTGATGCGGTAAACTGGTGTGTATGTAGTACGTACTAGCAGCAGCAGTCTTGGTCTAAATTGGGATGACTTATTCAAGAGGATACTACATTTACTTGACAAAAAAATTGCCGTTGTTGTTGTTTAATATCTCATATAATATATATAGGTATATAGAACGACATATAGAATGTCCCTCTAAAAATGCTGTAAATTTTGCCATTCAACAACAACACAACAACCATTGCATTTTATATTGTTCCTTGACCACCACACGGCCGATTAATAATGGATCCAACCTTTTGCAATTTATGAGGTGATTGATATCCTAGATGAAAGAAAAATTCCTTCTTTTTTTTCTTAATGAAACTCTCATTAAGTATTGAAATTTGCCGAGTTCAATGTCGCCATGGTTTTTTTTTTATTTGGTGGAGTGTGATGCCTCAGTCAAACTACTAAACCCCAAAGTGGTGGTGCTGCTTGCTGCTCAAAAATGGAAGAAAAAAAACTTGAGTAGGTAAGAAAAAAGAGGAAATAAGAATATGAATCCAAGTGAAAAGTAGACTTTTCCCCCTACTATTAGTCCGTTTTTTAAATCTGTAAACCATGAAAACAGTGTTGTAGTGCCACTAAACAACCTATTTATACAGTACAGCTATTTTCTTACGACGCAATAACCTCAATAATAACGAACTCACACACTACATGATGGTTTTCTCTCGATATATATCCTTGCCATGCTATATGCGCCAACCAAGAATGAAGAAGTAGAAGAAGAAGAAGAAAAAAGAGAACTGTTATGCTTACTGCTGCTGCAGTTAATCCTTTGACAGTACTTTAGCCTTTTTGGTTGGTGTATATACACATAACCAAGAAGTTTTTCAATGTAAGATTGCAGAGCGCTGGTGGACATCAATCCGTCAGTACTACGTAACCAGGGAATATAATAATAATATATAAAAAAAACTGCGTTGTTTCTCTACAAAAATATAAAAAAATGACTTGTTCGCTCATATACTTATATATATTTTCGCTCTCTCTCTCTCTTTTTGGATTCAAGCTACGCCTTTTTTGTATGCTTGGATGAGGATGATGATGATGATGATGCAGGATGCACATTTTGTAATTTGAAATCAAATTTGCTTATTTATTTCCACACATCTCTTGGACATCCACATTTTTTTTCCACAAAAAGAAACAACATTTTTTGTTTTGTTTTTCCACACATCATAGGTAATTCTACAATTAAAGGAAATGTTTGGTTAAGGCGAAATAACTCACCATCACACGGGTCTAAAAGAGGGTAAAACGGGCTCAAAAGCACGGGATTCGTTCTTCAGGATCATTTTCTCTCTGACAAGTCGAAAAGGATTGCACACTTCCACTGCATTGCTCGCTCTTCGGGTTCGTTCCTCGTGTTTTCTCTCAAGTGGAGAGGATTGCCCCAACCGAGGTCCCTGGACAGGATGCACACTTCTGTTCTGGCTGCTGCTTGTTGACGTTTCACAGAGAGAGACAGAGTTCCGCCGACTTTGTTTCGTGTGTGTATTTTTTTTGATGAGTTTCGGTGCCAGATATAGGAGAGAGAAAAAGACTGACGGTAAGCTAATTAACGCCAAAGTCCTTTTCTCACCCCTATGCAGAATCACCGTTTTGAAGAGTATAGGTAAACTTTTTTTTTCGATAGAAAAATATTTTCCCCCGTCTTGATCTTCTTCTTGTTGTTCCTCGGCCTCCGTATAGCCAACTTGACAACTTCCAACGACGAGCTTCGGCTAGAGTTCCACCACCACGTACGTACTTACCACGACACCAACTTACCTAGATCAGAACCCACAAAAAATATAAACAATTGAGAAAGTACTACAGAAGAAAGGAAGTTTTCATGGGCGAGCAAAAGGTGAGAGAGCGAGAGAGAAAAGATTTTTGTGTGTAAAGTCTGGATTTTCAGGGGAAAGAAAAAAATTTCACGAGGAATGAACAGTTCGAAGAAGATAGAGAGAGAGAGAGACACACACAAAATTCAAGAAAAGAATTTGTCTTGATCTTGAAAGATTATTGCACAACCAGAGTCCAACTTCTGAGAAATGAGCTGGGAGAAGTGAGGGGAACAACAGTCCACACACACTAGATCACAATGTGATGTGCTGCTACCCCATTCTCTACTTTTTTCTTTGCCTTTAGGTGGTGGTGTGGTGTGTGGTGGTGGTGATTTCGCGAGAGCACATCATCAATCTGTTTCCCTCCAAATCGCAAGACGTGTCATGTACTGACTGACGTGGCAAGGCGTCCTCTTCTCGGTAACTCACACACCCTCGGCTCGGCACAATCAGCATCAAGTGAACACAACTTTTAGGTACCACCGTCAAGTTCACGCTTGCCGAAACTGCTTAGTGCTTACTAAATAAAATCTCCCATTTTCCCTAATTTTACTATATACACTCTCCAATTTAATATATACTCCAAACCCTTTTTTGGCAATTTTTTTTCTCCATACGAGTCCAACTCAAGAATGGTTTTATATGCCAGCACACACCACCACCTCCTCCTGGGCACTTTTGGGGCAATACAATCACACCAGGAGCGAGCTGCTGCGTCTTCAATTTCATCATTCAGTGTTCAGAGAAAAATGTACACTTTTTCGCTCTCCAAAAATAAAAGACAAAAACTCAACTGCGCCTTCACAATCAAGTCACTCTCTCAATTTCCCCTGCAAGTGGCACAAAAATTGGGAGAGAAGTGCGTTATTTCGTTCACAGGCAAAACGGAGGAGGAATGGAAGAATCGCTGAGACAAGTGGGCAACTCTCAACTCAACTCAACTCTCTCTCTCTCTCTCTCTTGAAAAGTCAAAGTTGCTAGGTAGCTGTATGACAGGCTACTTACTTACTACTACTACTACTACTACTACTACTACGATGATACACACTTTTTAGGTGGTGGTGCAATGCTCGTCGTCGTAAGCCGACTCACCAAACTGAGTTCACCAAACAAGTCAGAGACTGAGAGAGTGAGAGAAAAGTTCAATAATAAGAGAATATTCAACTGCGGCTGCTGCACTGAGCGAAGTTACAGGAGCACTGATGAAACACGCCTGGTTGCGACGAAGTCAAGTGCGTGAGTATCAGTTAGGACGCTGTGTTGCCTCGGCTTGGTTCAATCCTGTGAGGAAGCAGCTCTTTCCTCCAAAAAAGAAAAACCTTTACCCTAGCCATGTTCAAGGAGTTCAACCAAGCTCACAGCCAGGACGGGAGGGATATCCCACAACACTTTCAGTCAGTCAACCAGAAGGATTGCGTTTTCCTCTGCATCTCTCTCTCTCTCTCTCTCCCTGCGTGTGGATAAGTTATGTATATGGTGTCAGTGTAAAAGGAAAGGGAAGGAAAAAAGGGGAAAAAAAACTTGTGTGTGAAGCTTTTGAGCGGCGGCAGCTCTCCAACAACTCACTCAACTACTCCACTACAAACTCCATCCGATATATATATATATCTATCTATCTAACTCTATAACGCGCTGGGCCCAAGCATTTGCGAATTGTCAGAGATCCCCAGGAACACATAAGCTACGAAACACAGAGGCAATACAAGACTGCACAGCCTGTGCTGCTGCTGGGCTCTCCCTCTCTCACTCTCTCACACTTGACGAGCTCCACGAGGCGCTATGCGCTACACACAGCGAGAATGTTTACGTGTGGCTAATGCATGGCAAACTGGCAAAAAATAACGCTTCTCTGCGCTCCTATATATTGCAGCCACCATAATAACGCTATGGCTTTGCCAACACTTTTTTTCCCTTCAAAAAACCTGAAAACGCAAATGATCTCTCTCTCTCTCTGGCTCTGACTGACTTGCTTATGCTTTTCTGCCACACTACATGAATCCCTCTCCCGTTTCCCCTCTCTCTATCTCCCCATGTTACAAACTCTCCTCATCATGCTGCTCATGTGATCCTCCTTTGCAAGCTCCATCCAACTTTACGAAAACGCTGTGTTTTTTTAGCATGCATACTTATTATTGTTCCCTACACACTTTTTTTTCTTCATTATTATAGGGGGTATGCCAGGGCCTAACCGAATGAGGTGGCTTGCCTGGCGCCAAGAAATCGGCACACGAACCCCTCCGAGAAACATTCTCCAAGGGGGAATTTGCCAAAACGAATACCACCACACCACACCACTGTGTGTTCTATTGTCCCACCCTTTGGAATCTTTCGCCACCGCCTACAATCGAGTATATTACTATTGGGCGAGTACTGCTCCTCAGCTAAGCTCACACAGTGAAGTAGAGGAGCCAGGCTGAGAGAAACAATAATATTGCAAGGATCTGACGATGAGTGAGTTTGGATATGTTTTTTTCCCTCTGCTGCTCTTGGTTCTATCTATATATGCAGAGCGTGAGGAAACTATAAAAAAAACCTCCACACCCCCCCCCCCTAAAAACCCATCCAACTTGTGTGTGTGTGTGTGTGTACAACCAAGCGCACTTTTTTTTCATTCCTGCTCTCTATAACATGTAGCATTGCAAACTTTTTTTTAGGTATGGCTACTAACTGCCAACTTCTCTCTACACTTCTCCTCACAACTCAACTTGCACTCGTTATTCTCTTATTTTCCATTTTTTTACACACACACACACACATACATACATAGCGAGCGAACCTTTATACACATTGTATTAGGGTATTATGTGTGTGATAGTTTGGTATTTTCGTATGAAAATTTATGTGACTGTACTGAGCTGAGCTGTGAGCTGAGCGACGACGACGACGGCGAAAGAGACGCTGTACGAAACCTAAGTACGTACGATACGAGAGAGCAATCTAACTCCCAACGAGAGTTTTCGCTCACTGCTTTAACTTACGTGGCGAACAAGTGAACGTGCTGTGGATGCATAGCATAATATATATATATATATAAAAGCACATTTTTCGCTGACGATACCTACGACCCCCCGAAATTCCACAGAACTTTGCTTACAACAAAATTGAACCAATGCCATTTATGTGTATTCCGCTTTTTCATGAGTCATAAAGTACTCCTTATATCCTCAACTTGACTAAGCTGCTTTTTTTTCTCTCTCTCGCTTAATCGAAATGCGAAAGAGAGAGAGAGAGAGAGAGAGAAAACCTTTAAGCTTAAGTATAACTCGGATACTTACATGATTCCAATACTAACACACTAATTTATTCTTACAAGCGAGGAGCAACCAAACAGAAGAAGCGAGGGAGGGAGAGAGAGAGAGAGAGAGAGAGAGAGAGCTTGCTTGCCGAAAGTTGTGTGTTTTGTGCGAGAGAGAGAGAGAGAGAGAGTTTGTAACGAGAAAAGAGGACGAGAGGAGAATTGTGAGATATATGAAATAATTTTTGCACTCAAGTCCAACCAAACACATTGTAGTTTCATCATCATCATCATCCTCATCAGTTTGTATACATGAAAGCACAATGTGTGATACTTTGTACCTTACACCCTAATAAAAAAAACTATATTATGCTCTGGTGTATCACCACCAATATCAGCGCAGCGTAATGCTTTAATACGCTTTTTTTGTTATTTATGTGTGCACTCCCGTTTTACTGATGAGAGCACACATCTGTGTCGGTCCGACGATGTTGATATCATGATGTATTACTCGACATTACTCTCGCTTGGAAATAAAAATGAGATGACAACACTACGCATCATCGAACGAAAAAAGAATACAACCGCCACGCTGTCAACATTTATAGTAGCGTCAACATTGGAAACCCCTTTCCTTTATATAACAAAAAAGAATATACATATATAGCCCGTGATGAATTATTTTTTCCGAAATGAGTGAATCATAATAATAATAATATCAAATGCTCTGCAAACTTCCAACCCACCCGTCAATAAACTGATGAACCTATAGAATTATTATGAAAAAGGGTGCCTTGTGCCTTGAATGCAATCTGAATTCAATTTTCCTTCGTGGAAACCCTCTTCCCCCTAAAAAAACTGTAACAAGGTGCGTAGCCTTTTTACTTCCCTAGTATAGACTCCCTAGTTTTCGAGTAAACATTGGAATTGGAAGCGGTTCGGAAAGGAGCGAGGCAGGCAAACATGTCAACGTACGACGACATGTCCTTTTTCCCAATGTATCACCCGTTGCAACCACCACCACTTGCAAAAGAAAGAAAACAAAGTTTTCGCAAATCCCGTCTACGTGGAGAGGTACTCACTCGGTGAGTAAATGTAAGTGTATATTGTAAGGTTTTTATGTCACCAGCGACGAGCAGCAAGGATATCCCCGTTTCCAAAGAAATTCTCGAGAAAAACTCTAAATTTCCCTTTTCATGATCCTGCTGTAGTAAGTAGTACGTTCTCTCTACTACCTACTCATTCCAGGAAGGAAAATGTATTATTAATGGTGACAGAATGAGATGGTAATCGAATTGGAAAGGATGTCAATGACATTACACCATGTGCCTTTTTCCCTTTCTACACAAACATGAATCATGCTGCCGAACTGAAGAAAGAAAAAAAAAATAAGTAGCTGGATGCACCTATGTATGTAAATTTTTTTTTAAGTGGAGCGTTGTTGTTATGGAAGAAAAAAAAGTTTGACAGTGACTCACTCTCTGGAGGGAAGTTACAATGGGAAGTCATAATAGTCATAGCTTGCTGCTTGCTGGAGTTGTTGTTGGTTGCTACCTGTAAAGGTTATAATTCGTTGTAACGAGCACTCTCCAATTTTTTGCCCCTTAGTAGGTACATGTTTCGTTTCGTTATTTTATAGCGTTATCAATTTTCGCAATCTGTATCCTATTTGATTATAATTTTACTGGTATATTCCGGTTTTTGATTTGGATGATGACGAGGAAAATAACATGGTTTGTATAAGGCACAGCACAGCCAGCCGCCTCTCTGTGAAAACTTTTGCCAAGAGAAACATTACTATTATTATAATAAAAGTATATATACATGAGAAGAGGTGGTCAAAGTCCCATTCTAAAAGGAGCAGCAGCAGCAGAACACTAGCAACTAAGTAATAAGTCGAAACACGAGAGCGAGAGAGAGAGAGAGAGAGGGAGGGTAGTTGTAGTTTTGCAAACCACAATGGTTCTCCATGCAACCAACCACTCAGGAACACCCCCAAAATATTTTGTTCCATGCGAAAAGGAATTGAGCAAGCAGTGGGCATTATTATATTCTCTGTTCGTGGGTAATATTATTTTGCCAACAAAAAACGAATTGCTTGTTACAATCCCCAAATATGCATTTATACGATGCAAAAAAGAGAAAATGCTGTTTTTCTGCACACTCTTCCCCACCACCACCGCCACTGACTGACGAGAAGAGAACACTTGACTGTGACATGTTTCGTGCAGTAGTAGTGGCCACTATACTGAGGCACCAGCCACGCTCTCTAATTTTCGCCACTCTCTTCTTCCCTCCTTTTTCACTGGATCAATGTTACATGTACTTACCTCACTACCACCACCACCGAGCTCTGACCATTTTCGCCAACAACGGACCAGAGAGAGAGAACCAATTTTTATTATTTGTAGTTTACACTGGCCCCCTTTACTCATCGTGTTTCACCCTATCTCTCCGCGCCTCCGTTTCTCTGTTGTGTCCACCTTGCACAATGGCAAACTACGAAAGGGACGAAAAGGTGAGTTGGATGGAAATGGAGGAGGCGCTGGGGTTTTTCTTGACTCATATATTTCTCTGCCCTCTGAGTAATAAGTATTCATATCTTGCAATATGGAATCCATTATGTGCTTTCTTTCCATCCCTAAATCCTCATAAAAGAGCGTCTCTCTGGACGGCATGCAAATCTCGAGAATTAGCTGGCGAACACACAACCCACCCGTATTCAGCAAGATGATGAAGAAGAAGAAGAGAAAAAATCACCGCCAAAAAAGACTGACTTGGTTTTTGTGTCCGCATACTACTACACAACTAATAATAATATATCCCTGCAATATTTATGTTCTCTGGTTAGCTAGCAGGGAATAAAAGTGGACTGGACGCACGGTTCTTTCAGGGCCGAGCTTTAGTCTCTCCCAAAAGAAAGATACATAATGTGTTGTAGTAGTAGTAGCTCACGTATAGGCTGGTCGTCGTGAGTCAAGAATAAATTAACTATATGACATGTCATGCTGACCTCTCCAAGCCATTCGTAATTCGTTTTTTTCGGGTGAATACCCGTCTCAAGGGATAATGTGACATGGGATATAGCATGACTCGAGTGAACACTCCGACTTTCTAGCTCGAAATAACGTTTTTCTGAAAGGAAAAATATCCCATGGCATACCTACATATGAAAAATGTATCCAACGCCAGTGTGAATATCTCCAAGAGAAATGGATGTACTCTATCTTTTTTCCCAGGGCCACGTTTCACATCAAAAAGGCCAATCCAATCTACATTTTCAGCTAAAAAAGAAAACCTGGTCACTCGGAGAAAGCTTGTTAGAAGAAGAGCTTCCATATGGTTGTTGATGCTCACAATCAATTTTTGTCTTGTATGATAGCAACTCTGACATCCACAAACACATATGCAACTTTATTTTCCTTCCGTTTTCATCCCACAGGAAATTGGCGACTGACAGTGTGCTACGTGAAAGCGACAAAATGTGCTGGAGTTTCTCCCGTCCGTCCTCCTTTTCTTATGCAACCGTGTAATATGGAGAGGAGGAGGGGAATCGAACGGATCGAAAATCAATTTTCAGCTGAATTTCTAATTTATTCTAATCCCTATCAGTCCTTCTGGATCCACGAAAATTATGTTTCGTTATTGATAGAGCATATGGAGGAGCTGATGATGAGCACCCAGAGGGGATCTACGGCTTTGCATGCATGCTACTAAAAAAACTAGTTACCAGACGAAAATCGCTTCGATAATCTAAATACCTATTCACACGTCGCGCCGTCCGTCCCTTGCATGAGCTATTTTATTTTCTATTTTTTGTTGTTTGCTTTCCACTGTCTACCATGTTATGTGACAAGACAGTTTTTTACTTCACCTTCTTGATGCTAAAGGAGAGTGATTTTTGACATGAACGTTGTCCAGACAGAGTTTTCATGCAAACCAGGTAAATAATAGAGAAGTTTTTTTTTCGTTATTGCATGCACATAATAATGATGCATTTCTTCATATTATATTTCATCATCAGGGATGATGATGATGATGATATGATGATACAGTGATGCAACAATTTTTCCCCTTCAGACTTGTCTAGACTGGACACCAAAATAATGCGATTTTGGACATGGGAAATGGAAAAGTTGCAACAACTCGATCGAGGAGGATTTTATCAAATTGTCAAACTCCAACTCTCCGTGGGCTCCTTTTCCCTAACCGAATATAACAAGGACAAAAAAAACTTTCTACCAAATAAATATTAGATTATACATCTTGCCTGAGTGGACAGAGTGGATGGGAGAGACGAAAACCATCTCAAAACCTGCTTAGTATGCACTCCGAGTTTTCCCTGTTGTCAACTGGTTTTAATGGAGAACCATGTCATAATAATATACTTTTGTTTACTACTTTTTTCCCGTCATTCCAAAACTTAGAAAACTATATTCTTATTCTATTCCAAAAAAAACTTTTAAAAATCATAAGTTTTTTTAAAAAAAAAAGGAAAAATAAAAGAATCGGAAAACACAAAAAATGTACTTCTTACTCTTGCTATGAAGAAAAATGAGGAAGAAAAGAAAAAAAATAAAGGCCTGAGAACACTGTTTAAACACACAGGCACACAGTTACACTCACATTTCACTACGACGACGCGACGTCGTGGATGATGGGATGTTGTTACATGGTCTCCGCGACTGTCACTGATCTGGCTTGGCAGACGCTCAGGGGATGTTTGCCCGTGGAACTCAAGCTACTCAACCATTTCTACAACACAACCCGCTACCACCACCACCACCACCACTGCAATGAAGTGAGCAAAGTGCGCGTGCGGAACGGACCACTGCTCTGCTGCTGCTTCTTTCCCCTCTCTGCTTTCTCAGAGAGTCGTTTTTGCCTCCAAAAAACACCAACTCCTTTACCAGATATACGTGTATATACGGAGTTGGTGGACGGAGAAAATAAGGGAAAAAGTTGTGATCAAAAGTGACCATAAAATCATTGGAATGCTCTATCCCATGGTGTATATGAGATTATAACAAAAAAAAAGGATTTTTTTTGCCCAACTATAGGCTTACGTACTACTACGAAGAATAAACCCTGCCGATTCTTTAATGCTTTTAAAACTACGTATATACACGTATAGTGCGTATTTTGTAGCGTATTATATGAGCCTTTCTTCAAGTGCAATAGCTTTTTTCAGCAGCCTAATAATAATATGCATAATACTCTCTGAAATGGTCTCTCCTTAAAACCATTAGCGTAGATTTATGAAGAATAAAAAACTGCGGAATGAAAAGATAGAGAGAGAGAGAGAGAGCCACTCGGATTTTTTTCTTCTCCCAATATCCTAGTTTACATATGTTTTCGGAGTTGTTAAAAAAGGACTTTTCTTACCAACAAAAATTCTATAAGCATGCACTTGGGCTCCCTCTTAATCTCTGTCCACAGCCGGAGTGCGCCGTCACTCTGGAAACTAGCAGGGAGTTAACTTTTCACACTTGGTTTACAACTGTCACATTACGTTCCGATAAAAATCTTTAAAATAGCTGTCACCTCAGCAGAGAGAGAACGAGAGCAAGAGAGAGAGAGTCAGCTCGCTAAAAAAGCGCTTCGGAGAAGAGGATATATAGAGATACGTAGGTATACGGAAAACGGAAAGGAATTTACAAGCGTCCCCTCCATAACTCTATTAACTTTGCTGAGTATATACGGGGGGAAAAAGTTTTTCTCTCTGTTTAGCAGCCAGGAGGGATATATTATATTATATCGTTCGTGTTTGTGCGGTGCTCCTGTCACAACTGAAAATTCGAGAGCTCCGCACTCTCCAACCAAAATAATATGAGGCGAAGAAGATTCAAGTGTGTGTAATACATGAGGTACGAGAAACTACTGTAGCCACAGCGCGCTGCGCTCCTCATTTTCCATCATGTTGATAAATAATGCAATGCTAAACCATTATTCTTTAAATGATATGCACATAACACACAACAAGACATATCTAGTTTTATTTTATATGATTTTATATTACCTACACACAGAGATGCACCTCACTCATACATATTATATTCCAGCTGGCAAGTCAAAAAACTTGGAGTTCTTTGGCTGTTGACTGCTCAACTCACTCAACTTGTGTGTTTAATGTGGCAAAGATAGCCTGTGAGAGAGCGAGAGAGTTAGTTTTCCACACAAAACACATTGCAACTTGTTATGCCATCCTCAAACTCCTACTATATAATTACATGGTAGTTAGCTTTTTTTTTCTCTCTCTCTCTCTCTCGTTGGCTTGTTCATTGTTTTCCAAGTTGCACGTCCGGCGATCACTATATATTTTTACAGGAGAAAAAAATCCTATCCCCATGTAAAAGTCTATATTTTGCAGTTTTCAATAGTTTTCATCTCATTCCTAGCCACGTCTCTAGATTAAATTGCGTCTTGTAAAGTTGTACACGCTATGCGGAGAGAAACGAGAGGATAATGACGAGATGAGATCGTCGTCATCATCATCATCACCATCACCACCACCATCATCATCATTGCTTCCATTTGTACAACACGCTAACGCTTTTTTCATCCGTTGAGTTGCTCTTTTAGCACCAGAAAACTCCTGCCATTGCTCTTTTTTCCTCCTGGGGAAAAACTTGAAACTCATCTGAAAACCAATGGATATAGGGATGAATGCAGCAGCAGCAGCAGGTTTTTCTATTCTCCTCTACTTTCTTTCCTCTACAATAATAATGAATGTTGTATACCTAACAATGTTTTGGAGAATGACCGTGCTGCCCAGAGTTCATGTTATATATATATGTGTGTGTGTAAAAGTAGTGTAGAAACTTGACTAAATTACAAAACTGTTTCTACATGAGTGAAAACTGGTTTTTTTCCTCGATTTTCTGCTCCAAGCTGAAAAAATCGCCCGGTTTTCTAACGATTAAAAAATTGAGCCAAACCGACAACACCGGACTTCCAAGACTTTTTTTCCTTCTTCTTCTTCTTCTTCTGTCAGTCCAATTTGCATTTTGGTTTGTTGGTTAGCTTATAATCTCTAATTGGTATATAATATGCGTGTCTCTCCCCGACTCCCTTTTTCTTACATTTGCCCAGCACTTACACTCAACGTTTCTTATTGCGTTAGTTGGGAATGCATGGAGTGTCTAACGTTATGAAACATTTTGTTTCTTCTATTTTTGCATTGCGCTACCCTCTGACCATTCGAATCGTATTTTTCGCCCAAAAAGAAACTATATCCTTATTTCAATTTGCAATTATCAAATCAATACGTATGGGATATAAAAAAGCGTAGTAAGCCGTTTTTTTTTAAATACGGAGAACTGTCCACATGGCAAATATTAGGTGCATGCATGCAACACACACGTGGACAATGATAAATCATGGTACGTAAGTTGGTAGGAATAATGTATAAGGTAAGCAGGAGCAAACTTGGAAAAAATGCTGGTTCCATGTAGCACAGTACTAATAACAAGAAGAGCGAGGAGCAGTAAGTATCGTGTATCGTGATACTGCAACGGCTTCCTCAGAATTGGAGCTGCTGGCTTGAAAAGACTGTCTGGTGACAAATGTGAGCATTATTTGAGATTAGAATACAGGCCATTATGCAATAAAAAGCGCAAAATTAATGTTGGCTCGCTTATATCGAGTAGCAGCAATAAAACAGTTGATGACACCGTTTCCCCAGCAGACTGACTGAAGAGCAAAGACACTCTCAAAATGGTTACGGGAATGGAATCCCTTTCTAAAAAAGGGAAATTGGTTTCGACATAATCGTCAAACAGGGTTTACTCCAGTGGAAAATGGATGTAAATTAGCAATCTTTCATGTTTTTCCCTGGGTATATCGCACATGCTTGTCGTGATAAGGCGAACATTTCATAAAAAATAAAATTGGCAAACGAAGCCTTTTGAAATCAAAGACGCCTCTGGATCACTCACTACTCTACAACCACCTTGTTTACGCTCTAGTGGTTGCTGCGAGGTGGGAAAGATGGTTAAAAATTATGGAGGAGAAAAGGCTTCCAAGGAGAAAATCCAATTAGGACATTTCCTCACCAGTGTGTAACCTCCTTCACGAGCGCGCGGGAGAGCTAGCACACAAAGATGACATGTAAAGACTAAAAAATACATTTTTTTAAACACATGAAAAATTTAGATGGCACTTTTTTGTCTTTCCATTCTCCCAGTCCTGACGGGCGGACGAGGCAAAAACTTTTCAAGAAATACCGTCACCATACACACACCAGAGCTCAGTGCTTAACATATTTACATGTTGTGAACTCCCCGACGCTCTTGTACATCTAAAAAAAATGTCGAGAATCTGTCTGTCTGCTGCTTGAGAGCAGCATTTTGATCAAAAGTCATTGAGCCTAGAGAGAACTTAATATATAATATAATAATATATATTATGTATGTGTCTGTTCTGTTATGCGATGCCTACACACTACACTAAAGCCTGTATGTATTGGAATGTGTGTTGGAGCAGCATCTCAATACGTTGTGTTCTATTACTGGATCGCTTTTTTTATTCTTTACCAGCGCAGTAGCATCATCATTATTATTTCATTTTAAATCCAGAACAGTACCACACCAAGAGAAGAGACGACGACGACGATAAAAAAGACGAATGCACACAATACAACGACTACTCTATACTTGCTACTTTACATGATGATCTCTTACCACCACCACCACTACCACCATCAGTCTAGAAAGAGGAAGTGAGACCAAAAACTAAAAACCTCTGTCTGTGTCTAGTGGACACATAAAAAATTGGGTTATTTTACTCGTTGTTGTTGGAACCAGCTCGTAAAAACTCCTTTAGCAAGGGGCTCTTCTGTGTACACACACATGTCCTAAAAAATATTTGTCTCGCATCGCAAGTGCATTCGCTTAGACAGTCGCGTCGCTCTGCTCCTCTCATCTTTCTCCTATCACTTTCTTTACTTTCTGTCTAGCCTCATTGTGTTAATACATCCTTGCTCTGGGTCTCCCTCCTTCAGAGAGAGAGAGAGAGAGAGAGAGAAAAAAAGAAGAGAAGATGTTTGATAAGGTAATGTATTGTATGACTGTGTAAAAGAAGAAGAGCTGACAGAGACGAGCCGAGTGAGTTTAGCTACTCACAGCGTTACAACTTTATTATGCACATGTGTCAATCCTTATTCGAAATGCACATTTTATAATAACATGCATCACACATCACAAAAAATGATGCTGTTTGCGGGTAGCTTCTCCCATCAATGAAGAAAAATATATATGTAACAAAAGAGATGAAGACAAAGATAGTGTGTGAATGAGAGAAACCCTGCTCGAATCAAACGTACTTATTATTATTACTATTATATTCCTCTTGTAATACCATTCCACTTTTAATAGTTGCATGCATTCCAAGAGATAAATTTGTTGAAAAAAAAGAGGCGAAGAAGAAGAAGCAGCAGCAGCAGCAGAGGTGTATAATATGTACCATCAGCTTTTTTTTTCTCCTTCCAGCTATCATATCAAGCCCATTATCTGTGGACACGTGTATTTTGATGCAAATGCAGGTAGAGAGAGAGAGAGCAGGAGGACGATGGATATCGTCAGATTTTACTGCAACTTTTTACAAATAAGAAAACCCTGTGTCAGTCCATTCGTTCCTGAATTTCCTACTAATCATTATTCCGTCGTCGTTCAATCTTTTCCCTTTTATTCCAAGACAACAGTCTGCTGCCTTGTCTGTCCTTTTGCATATATGGGATGCCCATGGGAATACAAAATTGGCTTTTTATCTTGCCCTCCCTGCACGCTTGCAACGGAAGAGTTCAAAAATGCGTTTTGTCAACCCACCACTAAACTCTTTGGAAACTTGATTCAGAAAGGTGAGGGGTGCTGGATAGGTGCGATAAAAAAAACGTTTTTTTTTCTTCCTTTCGACTGAAGAAATTCAACATTTTTTCTTGGAAGAGACACACATGTGTACACTCTTTTTCGTAGACAAGTTTTTCAAGGCGCAGATGCAGTCAGTCTATAAATGTGACCCTAAATTCGGCTCTGGCAGGTGAAATAGGATAATAGTTTTTATGTAATGGGATGTAATTCATATTGTGAGTGAATTGAGGGAAACGTAAAAGTGATTTTTTATTGGGTGCTGCTGCTGCTGTGCTCTACCATCCTTTCCGTTTTTGACCACATGCAGTGACAAGTTTTCACTTGTCCTTCTATACATAAGTATTTATTAGTGACAATGCTCTCTATCGGGGTTGTCATCACGGTTGTCATAAAAATTACCACGTCACCGCCAAACCCATCAACACCAAACCCAAAATCCCAAACCCCATGTAAAAATTGAAGAAAAATAAATATATAAATCGGGTTCCAAAAAACGCATATGAGGAAACTTCATCACCATTACTACAGTTTCCAGGGTAATCAGCGCACTACCTCGAGAATTTAACGGCACATCAACCCTAACGTATTGCTATGAGGACGGGCGGAAGTTCAAACGGAAAATCGCACAACCAGACTCAATTCGCACCGAAACTCTTGTTCCATCTCCACCAACCTATCGTCATTCCCCCATTTTCATTGTGTACTTACACATGCTTTTTTCTAAGGGATTTCTACCTTTTGTCACAATCCAAAGTTGCAATAAAAATCTCATCATGAGGTCTCCAAGGGAAAATGTGCAAGGTATATTGGAGTAACTATGGGCCATAAGGATACGGATGAATGAACGCGAATGCAGTGTTGTAAAAGTTGGATTGTTTCCTGGTGATGTTTTTTTTGTTCAAGGAATATTTACAACCTTTATCTCCTATTTGCACTCAAGCTTTTCCGGGAGATGGAGGGAAATGGGAAATCCCGAAAAGAAAATGAGCCTCACAAAAAAATCAAACTCGAGATCAGTGGAGTGTATGAACAGTTTAAAAAAGCAGTTTGGAAACAAAGGCAACCAGGGTTCCCTTTTTATTCTTGAGGACGTGATTTCGCATGGTATTTTGGATTATAAAAAACGCTAAAATTCCAATCCTCAGACTCGAAAATAATACATGCCTCAAGTATGCCTTATATATAATAGGAATGAAGTATAAAGTATATAATTCATATATATTCATCACGCACAGTAGTGGAATACGGTACGGTACGTTACGGTAAAATTAGTATCGTATGCCAAGTCGAGCAAAAATTTTTTTCTTCGTGACATGTGTGGTGTGGTGGTGGTACTACTGGTTTGGTTGGTGGTGGCAGAAAATGGTAAACATGCAAATCGGATATACGATACGATGCCATGGAGCCCTCTCCTGGTAACTCTAAAATGGCCTGATAGACTGACTCCCCTGCCTGGCGTACACTAACTATTTAAATAAGCAAAAACAAACTGTGTTTCTAGTCATTTTTCTGATTGGCGAGTTTACATGTACCAGTGGAAAATGAATGAAACGGGGGGTGCAATTTTTATTTCATATGAACTGTCATCCTGATGACGACTGTTTTTCCCCGTTACTAGTTACTACATGGTTTATAATGGGTTTGAACGGCAGGAACAACCTCATGTCAAATTATAGTAGTACATGTTTTTCAAGCGTGTAGTATAGCTTATGAAAATTGGAGCTTACTTGTTTGCAGGGGACATCTCACAGCAACTTTCTTGGTTGGACTATCTTTTTTGTTATTATTAGGTAGGATTATTCGTACTCCATTCACCTTCCATTTTTGTTCACTTGGTCTCGTCTTTTCACATCGTCTCTATAAAGCCTTACGTTTTCTCTCCAGATGTGCCGCTGCCTATCATCAGTCACGAATTTCAAACGAAAACTGAACACTCCCATTTAGCCAACACGAACGTAGGTTTTCTTTTTTGTGTGCAAATAAAAATGGGAATAAAAATATACGAAACTTTCAAGCAATGTATAATATACAGTTTTTGTCGTCGTCGTCGTCGTCAACCCCAAAACTCTCCCAAGCACTTATTCCTTTTTCTCTCTCAGTGAGTGAGTGAGTACCCAAGACTTTTCCCCAAGAAAGACAAGAAATCAGGACACGATATAATATTTTTTGGACAGCAAAAAGAGAATTTATATTTTTATGGGAAAACTTTTTTCAATGGGGTAAAAAATGCCTAATAATNCTCAGTGAGTGAGTGAGTACCCAAGACTTTTCGCCAAGAAAGACAAGAAATCAGGACACGATATAATATTTTTTGGACAGCAAAAAGAGAATTTATATTTTTATGGGAAAACTTTTTTCAATGGGGTAAAAAATGCCTAATAATATTCTCCCAAGTTTTTTGAGTCACCACCAAAAAAAAATGCCTTAACCATATCTTCCCTTATTTGAATACAACCAGCCACTGAGAGAAATCCCCTTATTGTTCGGGATAAAAAAGACAGGACAGGCAGGGTAAAGAAAAAAGATGAAAAAAAATCCTGAGAAACGGAACCTTCCTATATTTTTCCAGTTCACTTTTTTGAGCCTCTCTCTGCCTTGATTCCGTTTGGTCAGATGCCCGAGTGCAAGTGTTCCCCTCGCATTACCAAAAGGCTCCAAAAAACTAACTTCACAGAATGCCCTCCAGTTATTATTATTATTATTATTGTACATCTAGCTCCACTCTCGTCTATGTCGATCTCGGTGACTTTCCTCGCTCCAACTGTTTATACCCATTTTAAGACTATGGATCCTCCTTTCTCAAAATCCGCTCGGGTATACCCACCACCACCAACATCACCACCTTGGAGTGCGTGAGAACGCATATAATTTGTGGCTGCTACAACCTATAGCCCTATAGGGAAGGCAAAAGTGCGTGTGCGTGCATGTATTTTTGGAGTAGCCTTAGCCATGCCATGCATGTGCTTGTGTTTACCTACTGTTCACTTCCCTTTCAAAACTGACTATCCCTCCCATCCTGTTCCCCTCCACACTCCGCGCTGGAATGTTCAAGGCAAACGGGTAATAATTTTCCTCGGATGGTCCACCAACAAACAGCCATAATAAAAAAACTACAATCCTGATCATATTATTATTATTATTATTATTATTAACTGAAAACCTGCTCTCCTCTTGTTTCAATATTATTATGCAAAAAGGGGATTTTCTTCTTGACAATAAAAAATTTTGTTGTGCGTGTCATACTGTAGGTGTTCACACCGGATATCTAAATAAACTGCGGCTAAAATACCCATCCTAACTATTACTAACTATCCTGCGAATGCAATATGAGATGAGGGTGTGTACCTTCACTCAATACATGGCTCTCTATAAGGAACACACGCACTTTACACTCTTCTCTCCTCGAGATGAGGATATGATAACGTTAACGTTATGTAACAGGATTCGAAAATGTGTACAACAAGACTCCCCTCTCTACACTATTATCCTCCTCATGATGGTAGGCAGGTAGGTAGGTAGGTATACGAATAAAATGGTATATATATATATCCCTAGTTGGTTGGGTACGACCTACGACTGACTCTGATGATGTGATCCTAGTGGTGAGTATCCTAGTTGTGCTGTGAGCGCGGGGGAAAGCTCTCTATTATATCTACAGTTTTAGGGAAGAAGACTTTTCAAGCACAAGTGAACAGGCAGAGGTTCGGGTGACGACTGACTTATATTAGATTCAAATATTTTGACCAAGGCGACACAAGGAATAAAATGCGGTGAAGTGAACAAGAGGAGCGAGAGAGAGAGAGAGAGAGAGATGAGTCGTAATCGCGCTGTGTAAGAGGAAGTGGTGGTGGTAAAACGAGAGAGAGAGAGAGAGAGAGAGAGAGTCGTGGTATTCTAAAAGATTAGGATGGAGAAGGACCAAAAAAATGTGTGGATGCGTGAGAGTCGTCGTCGTGTATATATACGTAGAAATGGGGAGAGGAAAAAGGAGCTTGGAGAATGGAAAATACGTATGTACATGCATGAGAATCCATCCAAAAATCCAAATGCACACCATATCAAAATACTTGCTTACTACTACTACTCCTCAGCCTTTAAAAACTCTAGAACTTTAACTATGTACTTCCCTTGCGTCCGTCCTCCTCAAAGTAGCATCCTGTTCTATTTTTTTCCAGAGAATCCAGCTAGTAACAGGGACACTCGGAGATACATTCTGTATTATTATTATGCATTTTATATGAAAAAAAACAACAACCAAACTGAATGAAACATCTCACAGATATACACGACGTTACTGTCCAGGAAAATATATATATATATAAAATAAAAATACTCTCTCAAGTCAAACGACATGTAAGAAAATAGCTGGAGGTTTCACTCACTAGACTTTTTCTTATGGAAAGATACAAGCCATATAAACAAAATACAACAGATTTTGTTTTCTATCAAGTAAGAAACCTTCTAAGTAAAAAAATGGGTATTGGTAAAATGTCAGGCTTTTAATGTATATATAGGATTATTACACTTCCGTCCGAAAAAAAAACCAAATCCGATTTTGCACCAAATGAGTTCAGCCTACACAACTGTTTTTAATAGTACCTTTTCCTAAACCCTGTGTGTGATCCTGATCCCAATCCTTTTTTCCGCTATTGCAAGTGATCCTTACGAACTTTGTAGGTAATTCCTGGAAGGAGTGGGAGAAGAATGAAATTTATACCATGTTTTGGAATTGGGTCTCTGAGCGAGTGAGTGAGGTGCACGTGTACAAAACTTTTTCCCCCTCGAATTACACAATCCAATATCAAGTTCATGACGGAAACATGGTATATAGGTATGCATATATATACACTACTACCGTGCACCTAACCTCTACGTTTGTAATTGCAGTAGGAGTTGAGTGGAGTAGGTATAGGTAACCAAAACAGAAACAGAAAAATGACAGAAGGGCATGTGATCTGAAAGGAGATATGAGATTGAAAAGTAATATTTTATGCATGCTATCTTTCTCTCTCTCTCTCTCTCTCTCTACCTGCACACCTAAATCTATTCACCAAAATCAAACCTATATAATAATATGACAGAAGGTTGTTTTAAAACTGAAGTTTAAACAAATGCGAGCTGCATAATATATTGAAACATAATACGCTTTGCTAAACCCAGTAGAATATACCTATTAACCCCATATCAATATTATAATGATATGCCTTTTTAACAAGTTATATTTTTTCTCTTGTGGGTAAAATAAGACGACAGAGCTATCGGTATCGGTACACGGAATTGCGTGTAGCAAAATTCACGAGACTTTTCTATAATACCTACTTCCTATTCCGTTGGTCCTATATATATATATATGATATTATTATGCTACATGGGCACAAAAGGCTGAATACACGTATATATGTATTTTATGCGTACGACGCCTTTCCATTCCTAATAACTTTGGTATACCCGATAACCCTCACTATAACGCTATGGGGTTCCAAGAAGGGTAGGAAAAGTTTCGTATAGAAGTATATAGTAATAACATGCAGTGCTACACGACGGCTATGATTATATGGTTTGGAGAAGGAAAGAAAGGAGAGATGAGAATGTGGCAGAGAGAGAAGTGCACACAGAAGAAGAGAGAGAGAGAGAGAGATTTTTGTTGCAGCTACGTCGACAGTTGGCTACTGACTGAAGTCGGATGTATTCACTGGATGAGTGTATACATAAACGTCATGCGGGGGCAATGACCGGGGAACCCGACCGACCAACTAGTATCTCCCGACTTGGTAGAAATAATATTACAAACATTAAAAACCATCCAACATCTAACACATCTACCAAGAACGAGGGAGAGAAGAGTAGTAAGAAAACGGGCGAAAAAACGGCACAAGTTTAAGAAGAAAAACAGGAACCATCCCAAAGACGAAGAAGAGGATGAAAAAAAAAGGAGAAAAAAGGAAAGATTTTTTGGGAGGTTTTGAATGATTGTTAAAGACGAAGAAGAACATATAGCCCGAGGATTTTTTTGAGAGTGTCGCATCGTTACACAAAATCTTCGTCATCATCATCATCATCACCGTTGTCGTCGTTGTCCTCGTCGTAGCAGTACAGTTAAAACGCTGATGGTGCACATTAGTGGAGTCATGAAGTACGGAGCGAACTAACGTGTTCGACATGATACGTGGCAGTTTACTACGACAACGTCATGATCTTTTACGCAGGTTGTATCTAATTCACTATTAGCCTTCTCTTCTTCTTGTGAGGAGAGGAGAACATTTTTTGTGTGTGTTCCTTCTCTGTTTTTATGCATCTCCCTTCTCCTCTAATCCCAATAAGAGGAGTTTTAATAAATTGTTTCATGAAATGTCATTTTATGGGAAAAGAGCCTTGGCTCCCATTACAAGCCCGGAGTGCATGGTTGGAATGGTAATCACGTTGATAGTAATCGTTATCGTTATAGTAAATGTAGGATGGATATTCTTGGCGAGATAGGAGGAAAATGGTTCTAGTCTAGCTAGATGATATATGTCCTTACAGGTTGTCACTACTCCTCTGCTATAAGGCACACAATGGGGTATTAATAAATCCACTCTGGTTTGCTCTCTCTCTCTCTCTCTCCGTTGCGGACTCCAATAAAGCCATCTTAAGAGCGAAACCCTACATCTGCTCGTCTCAATCATTTGCATGCTTATAAATGACAGAAAGACGGAGAAAAGTGGGCAGGGGAAAAAGAAAAAAACAAGAGGAAAAAGGCACATGTAAATTCCGATTGATATTATGAGTGTCTAACTCGCTGGGCATAAGAGTGTGTAGGTGGCAAGAGAGCTGCTGTAAGGTTCCTGATTGAGATATGGTCTGACTGAAGAGGCTGCAATTAAATTTTTTTTTAGGAATCCGTACATTTTGTGTCAGCTACACATTTTTTTTCTGTTTCAAGTTATGCATCGTAATCTGGACTCTGGCTAGACTGATACATACGTAGAGTTTCGTGCTGAAAAGAGGAGTTGTTACAATTTCCAACAGCAGGGAATTGTCGACTCATCATCATCACCGCCTTCGTCATCATCATCAGCAGGAGTATCATCATGATGGTCTCCTTGCACCTATTGCACTAAAATTAATGAGCAAATATTTTAATATATATGGGAAATGGTAAACGTCGGTTGGGATGGGGTGAGAGGATACGAAATTATTGTATTTTTATGGGGATTGCTCCTTTCCAGTGTAATTTTTGACGGATTTTTTTCTTTCTTGAGATTATGATGATCGTCATAAAACAGGTTTTATTACAGAGTGAATCAAGAAATAGGAAAAAATCTAAACATTTTTTCCCCTTTACATTCACTTATTACTCCACCAACAGGTCAGCAACTTAATGAACTATTAAGGTTTGTCTGTCAGTCTATTAGGAAGATTTAGTGGAAGGAAATTGTAATGATTTTTGTAGAGCGTTGCCTGCATTCAAATGCGTGTAATAATAAAGCTGCATCAGTGAGGATTTATTGTAGAAAATAAACAATATGTTGTTGTAGCTTGGGCTGTACATGATGAGGTCATGCTTGGCTGTTTTTTGCAGCCTCTGGACATCTGTCCTATAAAAAAAGTGAATACACAATTACAAACGTACCATGCATGCCTATACCATAAGTATATATTTATATTGCATTTTCTACAAAATTTATACTTTGGACACGAAACTCCGTCGCTTAATTTCCATTTTGCTCTTGCTTTTCCCATTGTCTCCGGTAATAATTTCTCAGAATCCGTGAACTAAACGGAAACAATCATCCGCTCTCCGTTTTTTACTCATTGTTACACTTTTTTTTCTTTTCCAACACCCTATTATAATTTTCATAGCTACTTTTTCACGCTATGAATTAATTATATATATATATATCAAGTTCAAAGTCAAAGTGGCGTCCATTTTTCTGACGTAATCGTGGTTTCCTCCTGGTTTTCAGCCACATATTTTTTCTCGACAAACAAAAAAACTCTTACCAACAAACCATTTTGTTGAGGACTGTGGTAATGCTAATCAAGGCGTGAAGACGGACTTGGCCAATTCTCACACTCCACTACTGGATCGTCATTTTGCAGCGAAGAAATTACGAAAACAAAAAAAATGACGAAAATCGTCGCAACCTATTTTAGCTCAATCTCGGTCCAACTATGAAAGAAAAGCAAAGAACGATGAGTCTTTGTTGTTCAAAGCAAGTTTGTACATACTGCGGAATACCCCGATCTCAATTACACTTGCAGCAGCGTCATATTTTTTTTACAACCCATCCCGCATTGTATAACTATGAAGAGCAATTTTCTCAATATGCACTTACTACACATCTTCCTATTGAGCCGATGGAAAGGGCTGTAAACAGCACAAAAGCAACAACCTCGAAAAAAACAACGAAACGTGGAGCACTCCACCACAACACATTACAACTTTGTAAATGCAATATTATTATTATATGGTATTATGAATCAGGGTCAATGGTTTGAGAAATCCTTGAAGAGATTTTTTGCTAGGATTTTCCCCCCTCCAACCGCACGCATATGACATTTAGGCACTTAGGGACGCAAACATGCAAGCAATTTTCATTCAAAGAGGATTTTTTTTCTTCTTCTTAAGTTCTTGGTAAATAACCTCCTTCTTCTCCTTCTTCTTCTTCCGATATCATGGATGTTGTAGATCCCGTGGGCAGATCCACATTTTGACGTTAATGTACGCATCCCAAAGAAAAACATTATTGCTAAAAGGATACCTCTCTCTCTCTCTCTCTCTCTCTCTCTCTCTCGCTTTTTCTACCAAGAGATTCGTATTCTACAAGACTCACGAGTCGAGGAATAAAGAAAGAGAAAAAAAAAAGCTTTGGATGTAATCCAATCCTCGATATGACTAATGCCGGAGTACAAGTGCAAGATATCGGTAGTAGTAGTAGTATACACTTCATAGGTTAAATTTAAATTGATGAGATTTATAGTGGATAATAAAAAAGGAAAGGAAAATCATAATAATGCATCCATTAAACATGATGTATACCGTTGCGCAAACTTATTATCAAATGGCTAATTTATCATCTTCATAGAAGGAGAAAAAAATAAATAATCACAAATAAAACGTTACCTACTTACTACTCCTGTACTTTTTTTTTCTGAAAAGAAAGTTGATTGTATTGAGCTGCATCCTGCGTAAAGAGATTCACATTTTTTTGTCAGTTAAAAAAATACACATCTCATCCCACTCCAAACGGCAACACAAACAACACACACACATACACACATACTCGAGTAAAACCACTTTCTTGGTTTTGTATTTACTATTTACATGTAGCAGAGAACAATAATAAAGGGGAAAAGAGTGAAAAAAGAAGAAGAAGAAGAAGAAAAGTTTTTAGCAAGGATTATGTAACTGAATACTTATACGGTTTTTTTTCTCGAAAAAAGGTATTGAAAAAAACGATATATCATGATGTATTAGCTAAGATAAATGTGTGCATATAAAGGATATTGTGTGCAAGAAGACGCTGCTGGAGGAGAGCTTTCCTCTCTGGGTTGCTGCTAGTAAGTTGCTAGGCTATAGAGGATTGTGAAGAACGGAAAAAGAAAGGGACGGTTGAATGACTCGTTTTATTACATCCATTTTATACTCCTCTTATATATGCATTTTCAGCCAGTTTTGTTTTTAAATTATATTTATACTTTTGGGACCAAAGGGTATTTACACGTTGGCTTATTGTTAGTGGTGAAGAAGAGGAGAAGACGAAGAAGAGGAAGAAGAATAAGAAGAAGTGAAGAGTGCAAGGGATAATACACATTGCTGGATTTTTTTTCTCTTCTCTTTTCTCTCAATATTATTATATAACTATGCACACTCTCTACTCTACCTATATTTATTGCATCATTATTTTTTGAATTGTTGAAATGGTTGCATGCACATATATACATAATATATTATTGTGAAAGAAGAGAAGTCATTCACTCACACACATCAACTGTGAGTTGCTTAAAAGAATACTACCTATATATAAAAAGGAGCATTTTCCTAACTGAACAGTTGCAAAGGTTTTTTTTCTCAACTTCTTTTTAAGCTTATTCGGAAGTAGAGTTTGAAAGGTAGGGAAAAAAAGGAGGCACGCATCAGGGAGCTCACTCACCTGGACGACGAATAGATGGATGAATGCGAGATTGATATATATCCCGTTTAAATAAAAAAGTTATACAGTCAAGTAGTCATGGATGCATGTGCGTGGGCTTTAGAAGAGGAGGAGGAGGAGAAAAAAAAGTGGTGTTCACATGGCAGCAGCAGTACATCTTGGTCGTATATAGCCTCACATGAACTTCCTTCCCCATTACCTTTCTTCCTCCGTTGTTATCACTGTAATGATCATGGAAACGTAATAAATATAAATAAGAAATTCACAGATAAAAAAAATGCAGCCAGCCAAGAAGGTCGAGTGAAATATGTATGTTCCAAAAGGCGCGTCGTCGTCGTCGTTTTGATAACAGCTATATGGATGGAAGATGCAATATATGGGGAGGCGAGAAGTCCATCTGTACATGAGTCACGAGTCACAAGACGACGAGGAGCAATGTAGTGTATGGGTAATGAAAGGGAAAATGGAATTTGAGTCCAAAATTCTATTTTAACTTTCCCTATTTCCTGTCATTACCAACCATCATAGTCATGATGGGCTCCAACGAGGCACGAGGAGGCTTCCACCTGGAACTACATCATCATCATCATCATCATCATGGTCATTTCCACAAACTATTTTAAACGGTTGCATAATTAGTTTATCCACGACGAGGCGATGATGAACAGCATCATCTCTTCTTCTTCTCAACAAAATGTCCGACCAATGTTATAAAACTGTCTTGTTACCATAACATAGAAGAAGACCAATTCAAATTACGCAAAGCATTTCCCCCTTACTCTTTCTTGCTCTCTTTTTTCGACAGGGAAACAACTGCATGTGTCATCCAACGAGGAAAACTCATAAAAAACACATGTATCCTTGCATAAACCTTTTTTCTATAAGCTGTAGCCTGCGTGTGTGTGTGATGATGATAATCCAGCGTGCAATACTCTCTCAAGTCAAGTCTGTCAACTGTTACAGAAAAAAGAGAGTAGTAGGGTCGTACAGTACAGCTTATAAGAAGCCCATTGGGAAAGATTTTTCTTTTCTTTCGTCTTTCCTCCTCTCTAGCTTATACCTGCTGTTATTAGATATTATGTATTATTATTATTATTATGCATATATATAGTAAGTAAGTAAGCGATACTGCTCAAAGGCATTGAAATGAGTCCTCCTGGTGTTATTGCACACACAAGAAGAGCTTCTTCCACGACGACGACGACGACCATCGCCATCACACCATGGGATTTTCTCAATCCAACAAAAAAAACATGCTGATATAAATAAAAGGGAAAATTGGGAATGACTATGAGAAAAACGTCGTGTTTAGAAAATGTGCGTGGCGTTTGTTGTTACGATGCATGTAGCATGTCATGCGTTTTTCTTCATCGAAAACAAACACGACGACTACTCCGACGACTGCATGTGTTTTGTTTGTTACCTTTTTTCCCTACGAGGGCATGTTAGAAAACCACTATTTTTCCATAAGAAAAGTTTTCCGTCGTTCGTTCCGAGAGTTGTTTGCCTGCCAGAAGGAAACAAAATGGTAACAGAAAGGACTCGGAGCAGCAGCAGCAGCAGCAGCAATAAGTCCTTTAAGAAAAAGAAGAGGTTATCATCCAATTGTGCAGTATACAAAGCACTCTATAGTGTGTGTGGAGGGTATGATGCATGATATGGAGGAAAGATGTGTACATGGTGGAACAATTGTCTCTCTTGGAGTAACCCCCACTTCCCGCCAAATCGAACGACAACAAAACACCACCTCTCTCACTCTCTCGCTCTCTCTGGCAGTATAACTTCACTGAAAGTGTGTCTACCGACATTGCTCGCCTCGATCGCGTCAACCTGTGGCTAAGAAAGAGAAAATGGAAGTGAACAGAAAAAAAATGAGAGTGGAAAAAACGCAACGTTTCATTCCCTGTGCCTGCATCAAGTTCCTGCTCTCGTAGATGCATAATGTGTGCTCCTCTAAACAGAACATTGATATAACCATGTGGAGTGGAGATATAGAGAGAATAATATGTATGTGCGTGTGACGAGTATTAAATTCACATCTGGCTATACGCACTTTTCATATAAGGGTATATACTTAATCGATATAATGGTCCTCCCTATGATTTCTCTCTATCTCTGAAATAAACCTGGGAACCTTGGAAGCGAAAGATTCCGCCCGAGGCAAATAATGCAAAGTGCGAAATGGCAATAAATGGCGGATCAGTCCTTGGCTGATGTCTTGCATATTATTATTCTGCAGTAAAATATGTGGGCGTTTGCAAAATATATGACTTGACTAATTTGGGCGAATGAGAATTCAGATGAGTGTGTGTAATTAGACCTAATTTTTGAGTCGTCTTCTCAACAAAACCTACCAAATCGACAAGAGATTTCAATTACAAAAATTCTATTTTAATTACTTCAAGCACTCTATTATTATTATTTCATAGTTATGATGAACAATTTAAAACCCCACAGCCAAGTTTATGGAATGGACATCCATGCAGACAAACATACAAAGTACACAAAGACTATGCGTATGCCTCGCACGTTTAACATGTTTCAGAGCACACGCAATCTGTAGACAAGAAAGATGCGTATAATCATATCACACGAGAAAGGCAAGGCAAGCAAAGCCACACGTTGGCATTCAAATAGGAGGATAGTGTACACGGGGAAATTATAATGGTACATCATCTATGGCATATACCTAAGTAGGTTTGTACACATGTACAAACAAGCTAGACAAGTCGTCGTGTGCGTAGATGCACTAAAAGCCAGAGAGGTGTTTCATCCTCGTTCACTAAAAATATACGATCTTGGGGCATCACATTGACGAGCCGCATGAATCCATAGTGGAAAAGGGTGCATCAACACGCAAAAATACAAAAAAGGGGAAAACAACGCATTTCGTTTGTGAATTTAATCAAAACGGCGTGCTCTATGCAGAAATATATATTGGAAAGGGAGAAAAAGCCCTTCCTGGAAGAAATCGAGTAGCGGAGCCCATGTAATTTGTTGCCAAAAGTCGGAAAATCATCCTTAAGGTACAGAATCCTTGCGAACAGGTTTGAACAGTCGTAGCAGCAGCTCCATCCTTTCCGAGACTAGGAATAGGAATTCATGTAACCACCATAATGACCAAGATAACCAAGAAAGGGGAAAATATACATGATGCTCACAAAGGGAAGGAAAATATCATTTGGACTTTCCACATTTACGGAAGATCCACTCAACTAAAAAGGATCCACATGTTATTACAAGCTAGGGTAAATAGAGAGAGAGAGAGAGAGAGAGAGAGAGAGAGAGAGAGAGAGTGAGAGGAGAACATCCAGTGCACAGAATTTAATGTAACACTTTCAACTTTTCCCGAACCAACTGGAGACTGGAGGATGAACCATACGGGCTCGGGCTGATTGTCAACCAAAAACACTCTGAATTTCTGGGAGAACTCAAGAGACAACCAGGAGAATAAAAAAACTTGCAGTGTTATCCCATCTGAAAAGGAACAGTACAAACAAGGAGGAAGGAAACGACAGAGTATCATAAAGCTATTGTATTATTAAAGCTACATCGAGCACGATATACAAGAACTCGTCGTATATATTCACAAATATATATATATACTGTAAATTTCTGCTTGCGGGGTGGTATTATTGTGCCAGCTAATACACACTTTTATGTAGACGAGATGAAAACATTGTGTGTTGGGAGCCCGTTAGAAAACCATGTAGTGATGCATGTAAAGTTGAAACATGAAATGGGAAAACCGCCTTCGTAATAAATAACTAACTGTGCGAGCTGTTTGTACAGTTCCTCCGACGAAAAAAGAAAAAGCGTGCGTCCCTTTACTCCGCGCTTTCCAAAACTGCCTCGCCACTACTCTTTGACAGTTTCCCTGCTTTCTTGGCTCAAGAGGGGGAAGAGGGGGAAGGAAGGGAAAGAATTTTTTTCTCAAGAAAATCCTTTCTCTTGCTTTTCTTTCAAGGAAAAAGCCAAGCAGTGCGTGAAGAAGAGGACACCAGCGAAGAAGACTAAGAATAAGAAGAAGAGAATACTTTCGCAGGTAGTGGGAATATGAGCGCTGTTTGAATTTCCATCTCGATTTTTAATGTGGAGGTTCTCTCCACTCCCGGCCTCCTCTGCGAAGGGTCCATAGGCAGGCAATTTTTTTGACAACAACTTGGTGAATCCTGATGCATGTTCATGTTCTTTGAGAGGGAGATCCCTGCGGTTGAAATCCTTTTCGTTTCCGTTTAAAGCTCCTCCACTTTTCGAGGCGAGGAGGATCCTTTTTTGTTTAACAACTTTTCCCTGCCAGGCCAAAAACCCACAAAATTTTGTAGACTGGCTGTGCCACCTTCAAGGAGGATACTTTGCTAGCTAGGGAGTTGAAAATATGTATGAGCATGTATTTTTTCCCACTTTTGTAACACGGGAGGGAGTATAAACCTACTTGCGATTTTTTCCGCAATTCAAAAAAGGGTTCAAAAACTTCAAACATGTTATCCTGAAAATCATATCTTGTGAGAGTTCATAATACTTTTTTTTCTTTTCAAGTACTTTCATGTCCCTTTTGGCGAAAAAATATATGTGTAACTAAACTTCACAAGAATTCCGAGCAAAAGCCAAAGGGCATTCCTCGTTCTCACAATATTAGAACACGGAGAAAACCTCCGTCCTCCCTGTATTCTGCCACCCTTACATTTCCCATTACACAAAAAGACCTTTCTCCATTTCACGTTTTCCCCTTTCATCCCTTTTTCTAACATGTGCATTTCCATATTTTATGATCAACTAAAAAAGGAAGCTCAACTTTAGACTCCAGTTTGAAGAAACCTGATGGTGGTGGAGTACATCAAACAGCCACCTTCCCGGCTTGTCTGTCCATTAGAAAAAAAAACATCCCTGATGAGCTTTTCTGCAAAAACAGGCCCGAAATTGATATTGCGTGAAAGTGAAAGAAGAGTTAGTAACCCAAGTAACTGCATAATTGGATCTAGTGTACCAAGTACACTGTTTGCTTCCCTAGGTTCAAATTACAAAGTAAATCAGCACGGAGTAACACACCGAAATCCCAGCTCCTCACGTAATTTTCCTCCATTAAAGTTTCCCCTATAATGAAGCCAAGGTTGTTGCCTTCTTTTTCCCTTCTTTTAATAATATTATTGCTATCAATTTTCTTTTCCAAAAAAGTCAGTATATATATATATATATATACGTTCTTCCTTTTCGTGTATTTCATCTGCTCCATCATCGAGAGGCCTTTCCCATTGCCATTTTCAAGGTAGACAAACAGAGGCTTTGTTTGTGTGTGTGTGTGTGTGTGCATATACATACGAGCAAACTGACTCCGTCCACGTATTGCGTTCCTCCATCAGGAAAAAAACAAGATGAGCAGATATATTGGCTTGTTGCACGATCAGGGGAAAAGTTAAGTCGTTGAAAAACAAGAAATAAATTGCAGCATTAGAAAAAAGCGAAATATTACGTAGTGCTTGAGGTGGATATATATAGAGAGAGATATAAGCATGTATTATTATAACATTATTTTGTTGGATTCGCTCAGCAGGGAGAATGGCTCAAATAGAATGTAAACATATGTATAATATGATGCATGTACTTTTATATACTTGATGTTGTGAGTGAGAGTGCTGCTGTGCCAAACTGCACACCTAATAATGAACTCTTATATGCTAAAGGTGCTTTCAACCTGGGGATGATGATGATAGGATGAAAAACATGTTTTGTAATATTGTAATTGTTGGTGTGTCCCTCCTATTGCATTGCTGACTGAATACCATGCATTGTTTGCAGAGCTCTCTGTCAATATCGCGTCGTAATGGACTAGCTCGTTGATGAGGGTATTATGTGTGTGATGAGACGAAAATTAGCTGTTGTTGCTCCTTCCTGGTTATATGGAGTTATTTATATGAGAAAAAACAACGTTGATTTCTTATTTTCAGCGTTTTACTACACTCGACAATAAGGGAGCGGAGCTGATATATTGATGAAAGTAATTGTTTTTAGTGACAAATTACGCACGAAGGAACGAATCCCTTTGGATTGTGATTTGCCTGATGTGAGTGGTGTTTGGTGCTATTTGAAATTGCTGGATGGTTTCTCCGGAAAATGTTCTTGTTTTCCCTCGTGTTTGTAATTCGCCGCTATTCAATTGTACCTAGAAATTATTAGCGTGAACTTATCTTTGGGGAAAATATCATCACTCAGTATATTAGTTTTGAAAACGCTTGCTATATGAACCTCATTGACAGCGTCCCCTTTGAGGATGAATTGGGCTTTAGAATGTAAGGGAAGGAAGAGGCGCGGCTCACTTTTATTGCATAAAGAGTATGCTCGTTGAAAAGACGGTAATTGGACTGAAGGATGAATATATATCTGATCTCCTTTCACCCATTTTGTTTTGCAAAACCCAAAGAAGAAGAAGATTATCTTAATATTTTTTTCCATTGAAATGGAGCAAACGAGCCTTCCCTTTGAATGTAATGATGTCTTTGATGTTCTTTGGCCTTTCATTTTTCCTGGAAGGAAATTGCCAATAATGCTGGTTTGGCTGTGTGGCTCAAAGTCTCTTTTGTGTGGAGGCTGGGGAAGAATGAAAACAGGAAATTTGGGGAAATTGCATTTCACTGAATGCGAATAATATAATATCATTCCGCTCTTCATTCAGCATATTATCTTTTTTTCATGTGTACACCTATAATCACCAGTAGTAGAAATCATGCAACTCCTGAATAATTCATTACATCCTTGATTAGCCGCTACAATTCAGTTATTTTTTTCAATTCAAATCCATCCACGTTCACGCCACAGGAATTAGTAGTTATCCCGCAATATCATGTATGTAGTTCACGGCTTAATTTTTTTAAACACAGACAAATAGAAAACTAGCAGCATTTTTTTCTAGCGACGCAGTAGTGCATCCTTATTGCATCCCATTCCCATTAAAAGAGCGTTGCATGCATGTTTTGTTGGTTGCAATTACAGGCCAAAGGAAAACTATGGGAATCAGATAAAAACAACTTTGCGTTTTGTATCGAAAGCACCATCATAATCGCCTCAAATAGGTAGCTAAATAAATGCTAGTATGTTGTAGTCGATCAAAATTCTGGCTGTGTGATCCCACAAAGAAGGAGGAGGAGGGAGGGTGGTAGAATTTTACAAAATTCTTTTGTTCTCTATTCCTGCCACAAAGTTCTCTCGTCTTCCACCGGAAAAACCAACACTGGGTTACTCCACGAAAAAAAAAACATTTCGTAAAGCACGTACAAGGATGCAGCGATGCATGCCCGTGTAGACCGTCGTGGTATATGTATTTTTATGCATATTCAAATTAACCATTTTTTACCACGTTATCTACCAGTTATCATCATCATCATCATTATTATTACTATTTTTCGATGCACTTGGCATTCAGAATGTGGTAATGATTGCAACAGATATTTTTTCCGAAAAATAAAACTACCCTTTTCCGAGAGCGAGGGAGACGGCTATAATGTATGTATAATCTAGTTTGTTCCCTCTAAACAAGGAACAATGCTAGTGTCATGCACGTCATAATCATGCGAGGATGGAGGAAGTGGAAGGCGAGAAATACAACGAGATTGCGTACCATCGATAAGACAAAACAATAGTAGAAACAATTATGGAGGGTTTAAGCATTCGGGTTTGACGAGGGGGAAAAGACAACCATTACCCTCGAGTGTCACTGTTATCCCCAGAGAGATTTTGTGTGATGATGGTAATTAACTATATAATTTTGAGAAAATATAAGGTAACATGTCTGTTTGTCTTAGAATCTGTGTTTACTCGTAGGCATCGGGAAAGTGGACCGACTACACGACAACGAGGGGAGACTATACAATTATACACAGTAAACATGTGAAAAGTTGGCATAAACGTCTAGTCACTTGTGTGCTCATTGAACTCCCACTTGAGAATGAAGCCAAGCTTCTCCCTGTGTGCAGGTTCAAGGTGGCACATGAGGTGTTTGGTCTGGGAATTGGTAAAAAGATGATGACAAGTCTTGTTAAAAATGTATGAGCTCGCACATGAGACCTAGAAATAATAATGAGTGAGGGAAGAGGAATACAAACCCACAAGTTAGAACAATAATGATTTGGTCAAAACCGAGTTGTTGAAACGACAACGCAAACGTACGCCACTAGTTGAACTTAAATATCGTCTGAAACTTTCAGAACCCCTGGACTGACGCCCATTTGAGACAGCCAATCGGAGCAAAAGTTTTACGAGTATCATGTTCCCAAGTTGATTTGGGTAGCCATGTGTTAGTCAAAATAATTAATCCTTGTAAAATATCATGACCAATACGAAGGGTGATTACTCATTAAGTATTGCAAGACTGCTATTTATTTTTTTAACAGTTGGAATGGAAATCCAAACACAACTAGATGTATATACGTTTGGGAAGACAATTAACTAACTACACTAAACTAAACTCTTTGATGTACATCTTCCCATAGCAGTACTGCCATATTTCATTGATTTTCGTCCCGCCGACCATGCTGATCTTGAAACATGACTGATTTAAGATTGTTCCACAAGGTTTTCCCCAAAAATGTCCCTGCTTCGTTGAGAAAGGTGGCGACGAAGCTTTGGACAAACGTCTTTAATGTCCACAGGATACCACGAGCAATTGAATTCATGATTCTGGACATTTCCAAAGTTTTTAGCTATTTGAAAGTTACGAGATTTAAAAGCACCTCCAGCTAGCTCTATAGCGATTGAAGTAGTAACTTCCAGACTGCCAACCGCTCGTTGTATTTATACCCAGTTGACTCTTCACACAGAGGACTCGACTCGTCCCATGAAATGAATTTCTGGACGTGCCGAGGCGAGAGAACGACGAGCTTGACGGCGTGGTGGACAAGCTAAAGAACATACGCCGCATACAAGCCAGCAGGAAGCAAGCGACACTTCACTTCTTTGGCCAACTCGGTGCTATGCTAGCCAATCAAAAGTGTTTGACCATATATGGCAACAGAAGAGCATCTCTGGCGAATCTTGCATTGTGTAAGCATTCTATTCTGTGTATGGGGGTATTGTATAGGGCATATGCGCAAGACATATTCTATACAGCCAACGCAAGCAAGCAGCAAGCAAGCGACACTTCACTTCTTTGGCCAAGTCGGTGCTATGCTGGTCAGTCAAAAGTGTTTGACCATATATGGCAATAAAAGAGCATCTCTGGCGAATCTTGCTATTCCGTGCATGGGTGTATTCTATAGGGTATATGCGCTAGACATATTCTATACAGCCAGCGCATCTACACTAGTTATATGCCTTCACTTTTGGCAGGGACACTATAAAACAGCACGAGAATTCTTATGCACTCTGCATGCATGTTTTAACATTCCGCCTAACTCTTATACACTCTGCGTGCATGTTTTAACATTCCGCCGTACTCTTATATACTTAGCATGTATGTTTTAAAATTCCGTTTAACTCTTGTGCAATCTGCATCTGACATATTTTAAGCACTGCATACCGCAATACGGTAACACATCACTGCTGTAATTCTGCATCCGCCAACAAGAATCAGGGAAAACTCCAAATTCCCTGAATACTTCAGTGGAGAAGCTGCAAATGACCGGAAACTTTCATGGGACAATTCTTAAAATCCCTTTGGGTATGATCTCCTATAGTGTTTTGGTTTTACCTTTAACCTCGTACCTTTTACCTTGTATATTGGGTTAGAGTTGTAACAATAGATTGGTACCTCTCCACTAGCTAAATTAACATTCGAAATTATTGCAGACTACGAGATTATCGCTATTTTACATTCCATTGACGGAATTAATTTTTGACCGCAGGCGCCCCTTACGATCTATGCATTGTAGACGAGTTACCATAGTAAATTATATGATAATGGTTGGGATAGCCGTCTGAATCTCCTCAGCAGATCACCAAGCGAAAACAGATACCGGATTTCTGCGTTCCTACAACGGTGCTTTGCTTTTACCTCTTCTGACTTATTATATGCTTTGGTACGTTTGACCTCTGACATCCTACAGGGCGTGTTGCTGCGTTAAAGTGACTTGGTGATATATGAAGACTTTGGGTATTATGTAGGAAGGTTGCGATGTAGCTCGGAGGATCAAGGCTTCACGTAGCTAGGAGGAATTGGATATTACGTGGCTAGACTAGGAGGACTGTGGCTTCATGTAACTGCCTTATATTGCTAGTATGCTGCCTCAGAATGTTGCTTACAATAGATATATACGACTAAGACCCAGACTTAAGAATGTGCTTGTTTCATAATGGTAGTAGCGATTATCATCACTGTAGTTCAATCATTGCATCCCCAAAGTACAATGGATTAAGATTTAAAGACTACGATGCCCAACAAGAAACTCAAAAGTAATGGACATCTCGCAGCTGTCAGCATCAGCAGTAGTGGCAAAGTTAAAGTAGAGTGTTAAGGATTCAAAGAAGTAGGTATGCATTTACTATGATCGTCATCAGGGAACAAAGAAGGACAAATCTACTCGCGGACTACCATGTAGTAGCGAGTTCTAAACAACGTATCAATCAGTATTTTCAATTTTTGACCTAACCTTAGCTAAGTGATTTGGAGTGAAATGATTACGGAATCGAGTCTCGTGACTTTCGCTCACCGGCAGCAGCCATGTCAGTATATTACAAACTGCAAGCCACCCGACTGATCGTGAGACAGTACTTTCATTAGTTAGTAGCGGACCCTAGTCGTTATTTTATACGTAGAGAGCGTCCCATCGTTACTCAAGTCATTTTTCGTCGTTAAAATTACAATTAAATGGTTCAAGTCTTCATATATGTACTATCAAGTGCGTAAGTTAAGAACTGCAAGACTAGGACTAGGAATCGCCAAAGCCAGTTTACCATTGAACCATCCGTGTTCAGCATTCAGCGTGGTACAAAGAAGCAAATTAAAATATGCTTGACGTAAGTTTTTAAGATGTGCACAAAAATCCGTTTTAGCACTTTTACCCTTCATATTACATTTTATGAGGCTTTCGTTACAACTCTTGTACGAACCATTGTAGGAGCCACGAGGTCTGCAAGCAATGTTTTGGAGTTAGTACATACGGCTTAAATGGGATGATAATGTGTAGTGTCAAAATTCATGTGAACGCTTGTAAAACAAGGTTGCCTTAAGATGTTACTTACTATGTAACTAACTGTAAAAAATGTATCCGTCGGGATAAATTATCCGATGACATCCCTCTACTCTGTACTCGGTGATGAGTTATGATGACAATTAGAGCAAAATGTTTTTTCAATGCACTGCTGATAGCAATCTTTGGTTGCAGTGTGTGTTCAGGAGCATAAGAAACCCAGTAATTTGTTGATTGTTTCTGTCACCGAGCCTTTTACGAAAAGTCAATAGAGATATGTGAAGTGGAGTGAAGTTGTCCTCTTTTTATGTTCTTTTCCAAAATGGCAAGTTCAATATTTACTCGGTTTCGGTTGCTGCTCTCGCACTTTAAATACTTGTCAGCAAAGGACGACTTCTCTGCTGTGAACTACTTTTTTGGCATTTGCATCCTCGTAATTTTTTTCCTTTACAGAGGAATTAGCGAATAAACAATATGGCAACTCAAGGGAATAAATGCAGCTCGTAACTTTTTGTGCGAAAAGTTGATGGGGTCGTGTCGTTTGTTTGAGTTGAACACAGAGAGACAGATAGAGATGCATGCCTTTTCTGCTCTCTTTTCATTCTCGTTTGCACACGTTTTTCAGGGGTTTCCACTTTGTCACAAATTATCTTGAAAATTCAATTGTCTCGTCGCCCACATGTTGACAATACCTAAATATTCACAAAAGACTGGGAATAGCATATACTTTTTTATCGCACTCAATGTGAAGGTTAAAAACTGCTGTTATTGGGAACACCTGTGTACTTCCCTGTTCCAACATGATTTACACTACACCGTTCATTCTTGTACAAAATACATGACAGATTTGGCGTACATTACCCTTTTCCCCTTGTTTAAATGTCAATCGAAACAAAAGTGAGTTGTTAAGAAGTAGTGCGAAACGCTTGCTGCGGACTTTGCAAGAACAATGATAACTCAATTGAAAAACCTAATTAAAACTTTTTTTTCTGCACTATTCGAAGCCGTTTTCGCCACTTTAGAAATTCCTCGCTCGGACGATTTTAACCCATCCAATTTTAAATTTTTCTGCATTTATTTTCCCCGCCAGCCTTCAATATAATGCAATTTTTAATGTTTGCCATACGTCAAAACATAATAAACATGAAAATTCGTGTTGCTCCTTTGTAAATATGTATTTGGCATACTTTTATTCACGACAATAGGCATTATTATCCTTAGTCCCAGTCAGTTTACATGCATGACAAAACTCCTTACAATTTTCGGTATGTTATGTTAGCTGTTTCGGTAGCATGTAATACTTTTTTTCCATGTCGAATCCTCTTTTTTTGCATAATCAGACATCACATCGTGTATTTACACACCACACACACATACACACACACACATTATGCACAACTTGAGGTTAGGCAAACTGCTCCTCCTATGGTTTCGCTATGTTGTAGGAAATATGATAAACAGGGAGATAATAAGAGGCATAATATCAAGAAATGAAAAACCCGTGTAGATATGCTATTTTCATGCTTCAAATATTCGAGATGGCCCAGACAAAACAGTTTTTTTTCAAGACGGGAGAATAATGCATGTCTAATTTTCACTCTGTTCACAAGGACCTAGTACACATCCTCTCTGGTGGTAGATAGTTGGGTTGTGTAACGTAACGTCGTACATGGAAATGATTGACAGATATGCCACGGATAAATTCACTTTTTTTGTGACACTACACTTCCTTTGATTCATAAACGGAGCAGTTGGCAGGAATTCATAAACAGAAGGAAAAAAGGGTAAACAGGCTGGCTGGTTGGATGTGTGCTCTAGTCTAGTCTGAGAATACAAAAGAATTTTTTTTTATCTTGGAAGACATGCAGAGCTACCTACTCGTGCAATATTACTTTGTTCGTATTAGGGAGAAAAAAGGAGGAAAAAAGATGCTGGATGGTGATGGCATATCATGCTTGTTGTACCATTTTCACTCAGGATCCATTCCGAATCACATTTTGAGTAGAAAAAACAGCCAGACTGACGGGAAAGCGCAAAATTTCGAGAAAAACGTCGGCCCTCGTTTGTTGATGGAGTTGTATTATGCAGAAAGTGGTATCACTCCTGCCTTTCACCTTCGTCGTTGTCCTTTTACTCGCCTGATGAGATGACATGAATACAAAGAAAGCATTCCTTCGCCGGGTATTCCCGTAATGAATAAATTCATCTGGGCTTTCTTGCCTTTGAGCTGTTTTGTCATATGCGGGGTTGGTTGGTTGGTTGGCAGTGCACAGATTTTTTGTTAAGGAGCATGGACTTTATTGTGATATCATCCACTCATCGTCAAAAGGACAAGTGATAGGTCGTTACCATTTATGCTGACGGTTAAAAAGAACCAGCAAAGCAATCTGATTGCAAGATTTTAGGTCAAAATGTGGATGTTGGAAGTGAACGCAAAATTTTCGAAATTAAACATTATTAACATCATAAGTCATATTATAGTGTATTACGAATGTATTTCTTCCAATTCTCCCCCGTTTCGATCCGTGTCGTCGTGTTTAGACATCGCTGCTGATAACTCGTTGTTTTTCCATACTAAGTTTCCGACAAACGCTCAGTCCTGCTTTATGAAGACAGGTGGTGACGAAGCTTTGACAAATATCTCTCGAGTCCACGGACAACCATATCCATGATGATGTATATGGACAGTTTCAATTAGTTTCTCGCTCTTCTCTGACGTGGATGAGTACCGCTCTACCTGCGCGTCCGTGTAATACTGACTCAGAGAATCAAACATATTCGGATTATATAGGGCTGGAGAAAAGTTATCACAGAAACCAAGGGAGAAGCCTACGGACACAAAGGAAAAAGGAGCAAATTGGAACTGGAAGAGCAACTTTTGCCTGTGCCACACTCAACTTGCAAGTTGTTACAGCGGCTGCGAGTTCTTGATTTTCCCGAGTTATTAATAGCTTTTCGAAATATGAGAATAAGTTTTGCATTGACTCACTCCGACATCACTCATTCTTCCAACTTGTAATATCTTCCCTGCTCATAAGTAGTCTCTGCTGCGCTGCCGTATATGACATTTATCGTATTTCCGTCTCACCATTACCCACTCTATAAATACAACTATTGAATTCTCTACCGACGTCCGAACGGCTGCCAAAGTGTGATTGGACGAGTATCGCTCAGGGGTGTTGGTCCTCCATTCCAGTAGCATTTTGTTTGTCACCCACGCCATTTTCGTATTACATTAGAGAGAATCAATTTAATGTGGACTCATTCTCTTATCTTGCTTTGATCTTTCAAAAACCACGAACTGTTTTATTTTTATGGGATATATATATACATACTACATGGGCATTTGTCATCCCAAAGATTTCCCACAGAACACTAAAATCAAATAAAGGTCTTTTCGAGTCCTCATAAAAATTACTACCACCAGAAGTACATAACCAGAAAAAGTCATCCAAAAATCAATAAAGTGTAAAAGAAGAAAGACATTACATCCTCCTCTCAGATCACTGTGAGTCACAAGTCCTCATTATAACTGTTCTAGACCATCTGCTTTGAGTTCCTCCCACAATGAACCTTTTTTGCGTTCTTTTACAAAACGAAATTTAAAATTGTAATCTCCACATTGTCATGGTTTCTTGCTGCATGAAGCCATTAAATGAAAACATGGTTTTTTGTGTGTATAACTAGCCTTTTCCTTCCACGTGGACTTTGGATGTTAACAAAGCAGAGTCGCAGTCGCTTGACAACAGCATGAAGAGGAAGAAAAAATATATGGTGGATTTATGTGGACATTCACATCATTTTTTATGGAGAACATTAACTCCTCGAACATCATAGTGACAATGTCCCCCATGTCAACAATATCGTCACACGATTTCCACTCGAGAGCTTATTGAAGCTGAAGAAGAAGAAAAACATGATAGCTAGTAGATTTGCTGGTGGTGGTGAGAAAATCATAAACAATATATATATACAAATTATTACATAACGTTTCCATGAAAAAATAAATCTCGACTATGGTCTGACTATAAAGCTCACAAGACAGCAGACGCAATAAGAAAGAAACATGGATTTTTTTGTTTCTAGTGATATACACAAATCCCAGATCAAAGATCAAAGTAAATAGAAAAATGAAAAGTGTAATTGTAATTGTTTTTTTTCTTCTTGCTTTGTACAGATTATATCCAACACAAAACGAGCAAGTCAGACAAGTTGAGATAAGGAGCTTAGAGATTTCTTCTTTCAGAAGCTTTTTCTGACAGGAAAAACTTGCTTTACGGGCACGCATAATAGCAAAGGAATTTCTGTGTTGTTGGGGAAATCGAGGAAATAATAAAAAAAACATTTTTTTGAAGCTGTGAGCGTGACACTTTTCCTTTTGTACTCGCTTCTTCAACTCGTATCCACACACTGACAAACCAACTTGTACCAAAAAATGTATGTTAAGGGCACCCAGAAACCGTTACATTTAAATGGTTTTGACATTTTGACTTGTAGATTATGTAAAGATTGCTGGGGAAAATGTTTCTGTTTCTATGATGCATCATAAAAGTTATTACTTGTTACCAGTTTACGCTTCAATGATCCCGATATTTTTTTCCTTTCTTGGCTAGAGCACCACCACGCATTTCAACCTCGAAGCCAAGCTTGCAGAACTCATGGCACACAAACATGTCATTCAGAGGGATTTTTTTTTCTCTTCAAATAGCTCTGTTCTTCGGTTCGTAATTCTCGATTATTATTATTATTTTTCCCAAGTCCCAACGATTTTAATGAAAAATGAGTACAAGCAAACCCATAAAATTCACACATTTATTAAATTTCTTTTCACTCTAGAAAAAACCCAACCAGTGTGTGAGTGGTTCAAATTCCTGGGAAAATATTAGTGACATTATAGAGTTTACTTTATGAAGTGAAGCTACAATTTTCAAGCTGAACCATATATTCTTTCAAAAAAAAAAGTAATCACACCATGTGTACATTTTAAATATCCCGAAAATCAAGAAAAACTCTCTCTAACTCACACGTGTAATCATGAAACTTGAACCACACATAAAAATCCACTTTCAGGGATTGAATCCTTGTGTGAGTACATCATAAACAGTGGGACACTTTTTATGAAGGCAAGCATCATCGCATCATTCCCCTCAGCAGCAGCAGCAGCAGCAGCAGCAGCATCACCACCACCACCATTTTCCAGCCTGACAACAAGCAAAACAGCAGCGATGTAGCCGGAAATTGAACACATTTTCGCGTTACTCGCTATATCCACAAACATTCCACTCCATGAATCACTCCAACAACAAACCTCCCATTTGAATACATACCGGCTAAACAAAGCAACCATCATCAAAGGGTATACTTTCAACTTTAAAAAAAACGGGAAAGCTACAACACACATACACATACTCCGATAATCCTATAAGTTACAGTACCTCCCAAGCTATCAGTGTTTACTGTCCACACCCAATTTTTTTTACGGAGCATCATCACCATCATCATGACCCTTGCAACCATCATCATGACCATCATCAAATAAATCTTGCCTCACGCTTCCCTTTTTTTCTACACACTCGAGCTCCCCAGTCGCTTACGTTACTCTTTTTTTTCCTTAGGAAAAAAATTGGAAGGCGAAGGAGGCTTTTACAATTTCGTTTTGCAATCCCTTTCACCGCGTATTATCAACCGCATTTCACGACATGAAAAGGACAATGCTCATATTATACAGGGAGCATTACTGGCTGGGCAAAGGAAGAAGAAGAAAAAAAAGCTAGAGACGTTATTTCCTTTTGTGGAATTTTGTGGATAGGAGACCAGTGAACACCATCATCATCACCACCAACACCACCCCTTCCACCCAAGAAGAGTGGATACATTAGCTACGGAAAAAAAGGACCTCTTTGAGCATTTTCGGTTTTCTGGGTTTCATCATCAGAAGTTTCCAAAAAACTTGCCATGGTATCGATTGCTATGCGCATGTTTCAAAAGGGCAATGAACTCAGTTTTAGTCGTCGCTGGATCAGTATGAAAGCATTATACCGTGCCTCCTCCACTTCCCATTTCCCCCTGTACCTTCCCTCGTTATGGGACCAAGAAGAAGGTATAGCCCAAATGTGGCTGGCTTAGGTTGTTGTAGTGGTTGTGCTGCTGCTGTATGTACGTACCCAGTTAGAAAACATCGTCCACCTCGTATGTACATAGCGAGAGAACGCGTGGTTTCAGTCTTTTTTTTCTCTCTCGGTACACATGCAAACAAAAACATCAAACTGCATGCATTATTATAACAACCATCACATGATGCACGGACTATTTGTGGCGTGTCCCTTTCTTCCTTTCGAAAATGCAATATTATTCAGCAACCGTAATGTAATGGCAGAGAGTGGTGCCACATGATTGAAGGGGAAGTAAACCCCCAGGAGCGAAGTACAGCGAAGCGTTAAAAAAAGAAAGAAAAGCGCTGCTGCTGCTGCTCTGCTCATTGTCACAAAACCAAGCGCCTGATGTTCCTTCTCCTATACAGCATAGCAAAAGTTACTACAATCATCGTGGTTGTTGTTGTTTTTTTCTTTGCTGTTCTCAGTTTTTCTTGCAGGCAAAACCGAACAAAACGGGAAGTGTGTTCCCTTCAATCTGGGATCTCGGATGCGTATAAATGAGTGTAATGACTATGATTGTTTTCATCAAAAAGGAATCCATCAGAATTAGTGTGCCTACAAGACGATTACTGTAATCGTTTGATTAGCGAGAGGAAGGCAAGCCTAAAATTTCCCACGAACTGTATAGCTTTTGGCGAAAAAAAATCCTCCTGTTTCACTTCCTTCCTACCCCAACTGCGTAGTTACAGTTTTCCTTGCTATTATGCTGCCCAGCTGCATACCTGTCCATGTCCATATGGGATAAATGAGGGCGTACTCGTATGTATATAAACATGCGGAAAAGTTTACAACAGAAAATCAAAAACTAAAAGTTCAATGTTGATTACGTAATACAGAAATGATGAAGGAGGGAAAAAAAGCATAAACAACCTCCACAACTAACTACACAATAATACCCACCACTTGTCAGCTTCGCAGCAAACCAACCTTCAGTATTGATCAAACGAGAACACAATGAAAATAATATAATATGCGAGCGTCAGGTAAACACGAACACGTTTTTCCAAACTTTTTTTTTCTGGCGTGGAGGACTCTTTGAGAGTAACAAAACCAAAACCTTATCAAAAGAAAATATCGCGAGGTGGGCTGCGCTGCGTTTTGCGTTGTGGTTAAGTGATCGTGTACGATTACATAGATTATGTGTTTTCTATTACTACACACCTACCTCCACCCACAACTACTTTTTCTCATTCCCAATTCCCATCAAAAACCGTATAATAAACTTCAGTGGGGAGCAGGCAGTGGCAGTACCCCTCTCTGCAAAACTATATATACATATAAGCAAGTCCACTTTTATGTTTTGTTTTCTGCGTTTCTGTGACAGAATGGGACCATGCGAAAAAAAAATATATAAATGCATTCCTAGCAAACGCTTTGTTTACCTCCAACAAAGTGTCATTCCTCCAGGATAACTGCATAGGTATATATTCCCTTCCATCTCGATATAGTTTGCGTTTGCGTTATTGTATAGAGCAAGCCACACGTCGACCAGGAATTTTGACGGTATATTATCTCCAAATAGGAAGCCAAACGGAAGCATAATTAGAGTCACTAAAGGAGCGAGAGAGAGAGAGAGAGAGAGAGAGAGTCAAATGCACGCAAAGGGAGAGAATACAAAACAACAACAAAAAATATATAATTTGTTTGGGGGGAAAAGGAGAAACGCCTCTATCATGAACTCGAAAAACAATTGCAACAAGATAATATAATAAGGAGGAGGAGGAGGAGGAGAGGTAATTCCACGTGAACCGTGGACCACATAGGCTTGATGCTTTTGTTCAACCTAAACCGGTGGTCGTTGTCAGTGCGTAAATTGTGCGTAGTTTTATGTTTACGATCACACACACCCTTAACATACAGGAAAAATTAGAGTACACAACGCTAATATAATACGCCGCGGCGACCAGTTCTATTATATTATATTATAATCCCATTGCTACTACATACCAGTGAACACAATTATAAACATTTTTTTTGCATTGTGGAGGATGTATAGTTTTCTACTAAAGACTGTTGCTCGCAAGGTTAAAATGATTGCTTCTATATGACTGCTACTACTATGCTCCGTATCGTGCATTTTCAACAAATATGTATATAGTTTCACAATGGCGGAACTTGTTTTGCTTTGCAAAAGGAAATTTTTTTTTTAATGTTTGAATAAAACATCAAATTCCGAGCGTGAAAATTATGTATAAAGTAGCACACACATACATACGACCTTTTTGAAGGAAAGTGGGAGAGATTCATCGTGGGAAATAAAGTAATTTAAAGCATACCTATACGTAGTTTACAGGATTCATCTTGTAATGTTATGCAGAGAGCAAAGCGTAGGGAAAATGATTTGCAAATTTATTTGAAAACAAGACGCCCTTCGCCTGCCTCTTTGTTTTATCTACTTTAACACAAAACAAAAGTGGAACGAACGAGTGAGACGAGTGTGGGGGTAGTAGGGCTGATGAAAAATGAAAGCATATTTCTGCTCCAGCAATCTTCGATTCATTAGCTTCCAGCCAGCCTGTTTTTCCAAACTCTGTCGGAACAAAATCAAGCTTTTAAAATTAATGAAGTTACATCAAAAACAGGAGCAACAATAAATTCTCAAAGGGGTTCCATATAGTGCGCATGGAGAATCTCAGGAATTTCCTGATTGTGAGTTCTCCCGTCCATATCCACCTCCAAAAACATTTTTCCTCGCGTTCACCTCTCTACTCAACCATTCCTCCTCCGCCGCCTTTTGTTTTTCCCAAAGAAGTCCAATTGAATTTCTTGGATAACTAGTCATCTTCAAAATTTACTTATCCCACGAAAAACATTTACAAACAAGGAAGACATCTTTGAAAAGTTTAACTACTACAAATTTCATTCTCCTTTTCACTTCCAAACAGCTCTCCAGTTTTTAGTTTCCTGCACCACACAGCTTGGGAGTTTTGACAACCTTTTTGTTTCACCCGAAGACGGCGACGACGATGGGAAGGTCCATATATACGCTCGGCGCTCTCTCGTTGGGCTAACAATGCTATTTTTTATTTAAGAAAGGCTCAGCCTTTCCCAGAATATATAGAATATAACAAGAGAGAAAAAATGAGCTTTTATCACACGGAGTAACGTTGGTGGAGACATCCATGAAAAAACAAACCAAAAAAGAAAAAAAAAGATCCAGAGAATCCAGACTACTACTGCTTCTGTGTCCCGTTTTTTTTTCTTACACAAAGGCATTTACAAAACTGGGAATGTTCCACGAGGAAAAAAAAATGTCCATCTTGGAGCATCTCCCGTTAAAACATTGAAAACATGCATGTCCCATTAGCTTTTCTGTGTTTAGCTCCTGCCAAAGCCAAAAAGGAGAGCGTTTTTTCGTCTATCCTCTGTGTAATAATAACTGCATCTGCTGTTCCATGATCTGATCATCTCAAAAAAGCATACACACACACACACACACATGGTTCAACATCTTATCCAGTTGGAGATGAAAAAAAACAATGATATAAATGGAATTAGAGGAATGAACAGAGTCAGCATTCTTTCAACAATAAAATGTAAGATGCATGAAAGAAGAAGAAGACTGAAAAAACATCCATTTATCCAACTTACTTACTCTTTTTCCTCCAAACCAAACACACTCCTCTCTTTTCCTCCAATCTCTTTTCTGGAATGGAATGGTAATGTGTGTGTGTGTGTGTGTGTGTGTGTGTGTCGAGTAGTCGAGTCTACTCTACTTGTACTTTTACAATGTATGAATTGAAATGAGAGGAAACTTATATCTACGTAGAAAATAATCTCACGCTGAAATTGTTCACATCTTCATCTTTAAACATCACCGTCATCATCATCATCATCATCAGCCCAAGATATAAAAAGCTTTGAAAGAGCAGAGCGCTGCTCCTCACATTCAAGGACTAAAAATGTCCTGCATTTATCCCCTTTTCTTTTTACACAAAGGGGAAAAAATCATAATCTCACGAAGTGCCCGAGACAAGAGAGAGAGAGAGACAAAACGGGAGTGAGCCGAAAAGAATCCCTTCATACGACTAGTTCTTATAAAGATAGAATAATCGAAAGTGCCAAGAGGAAGCTCGACAAGAAAAAGTTGTTTTAAAATCAACTTAAATTATTTTTGTTTACTAATGATAATGAAATTTCCTCATTTTTCTCGGTTCCCAAATTGCTGATTAACCTTTCTGATGAGCGATGTGCATAATATGAATTATGACTTGTAAATTAGATCCGTATTTTAACATCCATTTCACAATAATTTTCCCCATCCTGTTTACCAACAAAACTACCAACAACTTTCCCAACTTGTCGAGAACGCGCAGGGGGACGGGCAAACAAACAACTCTGGAAAGGATTTCTTCGGGTTGGGTTTGTTTTGTTTGATACTAACAGTTTCAATCTCTCAGGATGAGATGAGAGTTTCAGTTTTGTACAAAAAAGAAAGATGGGATATTATGCCCATGATGATGATGATGATGATGATGAAAAATAAAAGGCAAAAATGCATCACACGTGGCTCGAAAAGCCACGCTTTGGACAACCCGAGTTCATTGAACCTCTCTCTCTCTCTCTCTCGTCTTTAGAGAGAGAACACGCACAATAACGCATTTTCTTAGTAATGCGTACAAACAAGCCCATGTAATACGGACGGGGATATAGGGAGCGAGAGAGCAAGAAAAGTTGAAAAGGGAAGCCCGTTGAATGCTGCTGCGTGTGGAGTTGTGGAGGGTATATATAAGAGCCACCATGAACAGAAAAAATCCAAAATGCCTAGTTCTTCTGGCCTAGGTTGCACCAGCCCAAAAATTACATATTATTATGTATATATATTTTCTCTATAAGGACGGAGCGGAGCCCAACAGAAGCCCAAAAGCATATCACACGTTCGTTATATAACTCGCAGGACCATATTATTCCTTTAAAAAAGCGTGGAAAACTTGTGTATAGATAATGCAGCTAAAAAGGAAATACGCATAGATATAACCTTACAACCAACCTTACATATATATATATATCCATACATATTATACCCGTACGCACTATTTGATTCCTTCTTTATTTCTCTCTCTCTCTCTCTCTCTCTCTCTATTCCTCCCTGGTTATATCCTTCAGGGGGAAAACCGTATAGAGGAACGCATAATAGAGAAAATTTTCACTCGACTCGAATTCCACGTGTCCCGCTCTGTTTTCATTTTGCCTTCAACTAGCTCTCTCTCTCTCTCTCTCCTTCACTTTACAAGAGAATGAGTCCATTGCAGCCCAAACTCCATCCAACTCATCCAAGTAGTAGTAGCAACTCTAACTCGCATACTTTTTGCTCTTTCCTCATCCATCCATCCGAAAAGAACGCATCATCATCACCACCACCACCACGAAACACACAACCCAGAGCATCCACCACCAACACCACCGCCACCATGATACGTCCTCCCCAAACTAACCTGGAGAGAACACTTTGTTCAAGATAAATACAAGAAGAAGCGCAACGCACACACACAACCAAGAGGAGAAGTAAGAAGAAAAAAAAGTGGAGGAGTGTGTGTGTGTGTGTGTGTGTGGAGGGAGTAGAAAATAATATTAGTTTCCATGTTCACTCCGATCCATCCTACTCTCGAGTCGAGCTGTCGAGCGTTTTGTGCGTGCATTTTTTTCAGAGAGCACAAGAAAAGCATCAATTCAATGGATGGGCTCTATAAACGTCTAAAATTATACGATGGCGATGGAAACGGAGGAGGAGGATATGAAAAGTAGTAGTTACTCAATACAACCAGCAGCAGAGAAGATAACACAGTCACTACTACTTTGAAGAGCATTCTCTTTTTTTGGTCGCTTTTAAGACCCTAGATACATACTTATTTATACGTATATATGCGTTACTTAGCTTTTGCAGGAGAAATTCTCTCGCTTTTTTCCTCTGAAAATGCCCTCGTCGTCGTCGTCACTAGTTTCTCCACTTTGGGGTTGCAATATAAACACCCTCCTTCCTTATATACCTTTCCTTATACTACTCGGCCATTAGAGCGCGGATATAGAGGCAATCATCAAAACAATTTTTTTATGTGTATGCGTGTGCATTCGAGGGAATCAACTCGAGAAGATAGTTCAATATATAAGTATTACATACCTACTATATGAGAAAAAAATGTTAGTTGAGGGAAGAAGGCTTCATTTTTGTGTGTGTGTGTAAAAATTCGGGTAATATATTATCAGTAGCTAGGCAGGCAGGCAAGAAGAAGCGAAGCCACACACGTATTTTCTCTGACACGCTGTGGGTAGCTGAGTTGTATCTAGAGAAGAAGAAATGTATTACGCAATGAGAAAGTTTTTTTTTCTCTCCCAAACTTGGTTCACCCACCCAACGAGATTTTCCCATACTCAAAACAGTTGGATTGGCTATTAGCAACAAGGGTAATGAAAATTGTGACAAGGTGAGTTGATTATGGTGTGTGGGATAGCTGGAAGCAAGCAAGCAATATTTCTGACACAAAGACTTGTGCTTTTGCGGAATGATCATCCACAAACAACATCATCATATAAAAAAATCTAAACATACCGAGAACTGTTATTGAGAAACTTGAATGGGAAAAAGTTAGCACAATGTGAGCAATATATATATATAACGGTTTCTGATAAAATTACGACGCCTTCTCTACACAACCAAACGACGACGCCTTCTCTCTCTTGTATCGACAAAATCAAGAGAGAATACTATCGTATATACAAATTAGAGCAAGTTGAAGTTTTGTTTGGTTGTTTACACGTTGAAATGTCATCATGTTTTTATTTTTTTTATCCCAGTTTTGTGCGTATCAAACACTGTACTGCAGAATTTGGTAAAGAGTATATAAACAAAACAGATTTGTAATACAAAATAATTTGGCAACTAGCGGGGAGGAATATGTGGGGGGAGTGGATAACATGCTTTTTTTAACCACGCGTAGGCAGCATAAAAGCAAAAAAACCAAAATGTCAATGAGATTTTTTTTTCTCCGAAATTCTTATCCACGTTCTCTCCTATTGGATCCTGGAAAATTGACGCTGGCTTTGTCCTCCCACAGATTATTCAACTTTTTGAGTGGTGTCAGGGAAGAGAAGAAGAGAGAAAAAAGATGCTCGCCTTGGATGTGAACACGTCGGAGGAAGTTATCTCCACAAGGAGGATAATGATGTGTCTTATGCATCATGCGAGAGAGTAACAATGACGAGGAGAGCTGAAACGGAAGGAGGATATAATAGCTCGAGTTGAGAGAAAATGAATGCATTATTTACTCTCCTTGGATGAGACTCTCGTTCTCCAGCACAACTCAGGCATCACTATAATAATCATTTGTGTATCACATCATTTGTTCACTCTCCTCGTTTGATGATCATTGTGTGATGGTGCTGTTGACGATCAAAAATGTTGTTTTTTTGGTGTAAGAGCAACCTACGAAAAAACTTTCATCTCCATGCGTGACTGCTTCTCGTCTTTGTTGGGCATTGCATTGTAAAAAAAAGAAGCAAAACTATATACAGGATTTGATAAGAGGGAGCGAGGTGTAACATTTAATAGGAAAGAGGATACTATATTTGGATAGAAACAGATGGAGGGAGATTTTGTGAGCCCTTAAGATATCACAAAGTATACGTAAGTAATACCTACCACTACTACAAGCTCATTTGTTGTGCCTCCATCCACTTTCCCAATGCACGGTATCCACCCGAGTGAGCTTTTAAAAATGGGATAGTGCGCTAGTGGAAGATGAGAAATGAGTTTGGAATGGGGGCTGCGCCAAACGTGTATCATTTCCAAATTGGGATCTGGAGATGGAAGGATATATTTATGCATAAATCCATTTAATAGCACAGGATTTGATAGATGAACGGGAATTACATTGTTCATTTCGGGCCCACAAAGGATAATCCAATTTCCATTTTGGTCCTCATGTCTTCTTCTTAAGATCACGCTTTGAGAAAGACGGGAGCGATCTAGAGAGAGGAGAGGTAGTGCAGTAGCAGCTAGCTACCACGGGAAATCATTTCCATTTCTCGTTTCCTTACACGTGTAATTATGTATTCGGAGTGTAATCGAATTACGGGAGTGATGATCCGGCCGGTTCCCAAGCCGCAGGTATATGAAGCTTGAACCTCTAACTAAAGTCGGTCAATATTGTGGAAATGGGGATTAGGAGGGGATAATAGTGGAAGAACGCGCCGTGTGTGGTTGCAGCCGTACATAATTAAAGACATAAACAGAAGAGCTAGGCTGACTGAGGGACAAGTAAGTACAAGAGGAACGACAGGCTCGATTTTTCATTTAGTTTGGGTTTTAATTTCGGCAGAAAAGTTTATCTTGCATTTTGGAGGAGCTATACTGGGGAAAAATTGTTTATGAATGAAAACTATAGAAGCGTACGTCACGTCGTCGTACGCGTACGACGAACTGTAAACTTTTAGCCGGGCCAAGTCTGCGTATGATATAATATGAAGTCGTCACGTTTTTATTTCCACTTGATATCATGTAATTTGCGTATCTCTCCCTGTTCTCTGGTTGTACTACACGGTGGAAGAAATTGAGTGTGGGAAACTACTAAAAAGGGGAAATTCCTTTCGACGAAACCCGCCACAACTCCCCATTTCAACGACATGGTAAATTACCACTCGATCCCTACTCATCATGGATGACAGAGCTATGTTCAAACTGCCAAAGTAAATTATCCCCACTGGATTTTCTCCAAATTTTATACGCTACCCCTGACACTGGTGGTACGCGACGATATGGATACCATGGAGCGGCGGTGAAGTTATTTGTGGGGATATGTATATAAAACACATTGATGGAGAGGTAGGCATATAACATCACTTTCATTTTGTGCGAGTAGTATAAAGAACGTGCCACGCCGGGCCATCCAATCCCCATAATATCTTTGTTATGGGCTCTCCAAAAGTAATGAAGACAAGAGGAAGGAGGAATTATGAATGGCACAAGTTATGCGGAACAGCTTTCTCCTCCGTTTTTTGATGAGGAACCTATCCCGTTTCCAAAATAAATCTAAGCTTCACTCTTTTGGCGAATACACAAAAGTACTACCTACTATATTCGTCCACAATTTAAAAAAAAACGCCTGATGTCCAGCACCTCGTCGAAGCTTCAACTTGGAATGTTTCTCTGTAGTGGAATGTTTTCTGGATGACAGGACATCCACGAGAGGAGAGATATGAAGAAGGGTAACATGCTTTCCTGTAGATACCTTTCCCCTGCTGACGTGAACCTTTTGACGAAGTTGGCTGACTTGATTACGACATGACATACCTCTCTCCCCTTCACCACCATCCTTTTCACTTTGCGTTCTTTCTCTCGCTTTGTGGGTTTTTCTACACGTGCCCCTCCATTGAATCCGAATTGAAAGGTTTGTTGAATCCTTGATGAATCTGATCATTTTATTATTGGATTCTTTATTAGAGCTAAGAAGGGTCTTTTGGGAGCAGTCATGAGAGTTGAAATCAGTTATTTAACGGCTCATTTCTTTATTCAATTCTCATTTCCTTTTTGCATGAAGTCGACCACGAAGATAGGAAATGGAACTCGCTTTCACACAAACGCACACCATACCACCAACCTCATTTCTCATTAACGACATTGGAAATTATGCAAGGTTCAACCTAATGTTTTGTTTACCCTTTCTTTCTAGGTTAATCCATCATGATCATGATGATGTATTGTATTTGTATACCTCTCAAAAAGCTGAACAAAGCCAAAAAGAAAAAGTTTTGATTTAATTAGTGGAGGAATATAGAAAGCGCCTGCATGCCAAGATTTATAGCCTGCAAGGCTCGCGTCACGGATATAAACAGTGTAATAACATTGTCAGTAAATGAGTTTGACATTGTGACATTCTTAATTCATGAGAAAAACCATTAAATATTCAACCATTAGCAAAGGGTCGATACACGACTTTATCAAAATTGACAGTGACCACTTCATTTGATGAACCTTTTTGGACGAGTGCGAGTCCCCGCCCACGCTGGAATTGCAAGTTTTGTGTTTCAATTACACAGCAAATATAATATGAGAACTGAGTAGAAAGGGTATGTAAAACACACGAACGAACGAAACGACGCACACACGCCTAGTTCAACTCCAGAGACCAAAAGGTATTCGGGATATCATGTATCTGCTGTGCTGATGCCATTTAAACATGAAGCCAAAAGGAAGCAGGGGGATTCGATTCGCAAGCCTGTTGCAGAGACGAGAGTACCGAGAGGCTCATGGATCGACAAAAAAAAACAGGTACAGCAGGGCATTGTGCATAGAATATAACGAGCGTGTTTCTACTATTTCATAAAAAAAAATTCAAACCCTTCATTACAAGCAAGTTATAGAAGTTCCGGAAACAATTAAGTCGTTCACAACCCTAACGAGCAACCAAGTGTTTAGCTGTAATGATGATAGCGTTGTGGGAGCTCTACCCACACACTTCCCTTTTTTCAACCTGGCACTATCATTATAATCGCTGGAGAGCACTTTTCAGCTTTTTACTAATACCGATACGTGGAGATATGAGGTTTAGCTATGATATATATATATGGGCATTATTGTGTGCCCACCTTTTGCAACAGCAAATCGAGACAAATAATAATACGCCTATGAATAATTTACATGAAGATTGTGTGTCGCCAAGTTCCTCCGCGGAGACAAAAGAAGATTTCTTTTTTTGGATTATTCCGCCTAGTAGTAAATATAATAATATCTAATGATTGAGGCTGACATTTCAAGGGGATTCTAGCGAATAACAAGGACGACGCGCGCGGTCACATTTCTCAGCTTTCATCTTCCTTTTATGTGTGGGACTATGACTTGCACGGAAATAATTAAACGAATAGCACCAGCAGCTCCAGTTCTTTTGATGGAAAAATGACGTTGGTTGTCCCCAAAACCAGTTGGATGTGTTTTTTCCTTTTGGATTGGGAATTCTGAGAAAAAATTAATCATAATTGGTGTCGGTTTGCTGCGCACCCTGTTTTTCGTGGCGTACCACTGGCATTGTCACTCTAAAGCTGCGGCTAAACCAACGGCCCAAATAAATCTTTTGAATTTACCTGTTTGTCTGCTTGTTTAGTAGTAGGATCACAAGCAAAACCAGAGTGATTTCTTTGAAGTAAGTGTGAAAGCAATAAGTTTGAGGCAAAGTTTTGACTTGGTATATTATTTCCAATTTCCTTTCACTCAAGAACCACATTCACCCAACAAAAGTCAATATATATATGTTATGATGTTATGTGTGTGTGCAAATTTGAACATGAAATATTTAATCTTCCCATTTCCCCTGTTTACAGTTTGGCTTCTAAAGTTTATCTTGTTTTGAGCAAAGGGAAATTAAGTCGTAAGCATCAGGATTAGAAAAGTGAAGCATATTATCCTACTAGCTCGCATATATTATTATATGCCCACATTGGGTATATTATTACTACCTCTACAGCTCATCCTCAACTCCTTCACACTCATCCTCTTCAACTCCGGTTTTCCTCTCCTATCAATAAAACGCGTGTACTGAAAAAAGCCATGTCACTTCCATCGAGCAGAAAAACTCCCGTTTCAATCAGGGAGAGACAAGGCATGAAACTCACAAAAACTTTCTCTTTTCACACCCATACATACTTTCTCAAAGCATGAGATCATTTTGGGATAGATAATACACACCCGGGCTGCTTCCTCTTCGGTCTGTGGGCAGACAGGGGAGAAGAAAAAGAAAAAACTTGAACATCGCAAACAGAGAAGGAAAAAAATGGGAAGACGCGTGGAGGTCGAGTTTGGAGGAAGAAAAAAATGGAGGATGTCTTCTGTGTGATTACATTTTTTTTTCTCTCACTCTCACCAGTTCCCATTTCGTCTCGTCCCTTTCATATATTCTCCTCTTGAATTATGTAATGGGCTAAGGAGAGAAAGGAGGAAGGAAGGAAAGGGAAAGCAGGTGAAGGGATAACAAGTTCCCATACCCGAAGTTCACAAATGGTCGTCGTACAATATGGGTAGGAACTAGTACTGGGAGCTGCTGTAAAGTGTGAGGACAGATGAGAAAAGGGTACTCATAGGGAGTTTGAGAGGTAGCCTACTTTCCCAAGACCATTGTCTTTATATATCTACTCAAACAAATATCCCTTGTAGTCGAGTAAACTCTTGGCGTTTTTTCTCCGTCTGTCTGCTTTAAGTACACACACAAAAATGCTCGACTCCTTTGCTCTCCCAGCTCCGACCCAACTATAACTTGTATACATTTTGGCAATGGATATGGGCGAGAAAAGGGAGCAAGCAGCAGTACATTGGTGTAGAATGTCAAATCTAAGGATCGGATTCAATTGCAGGAGTCTCCATCTTATCATTCTCCTGAAATACATTATCTTTTTTTTTAAAAAAAATGGAGAAGCACAGCGGAAACGGGATATACTGGTAAGAGCATGAACTTGCCAAGTGTAATGTTGAAGAAGGAGGAAAAGGAGAAGAAGAAGAAAAAAAGAGAGAGAAAAGGAAGAGGAAAAAGGAAAGAAGGCGCAAGAACTGGGAGCCATATATTTCCCACTGTATTCCATGAGGCACGTGTAGCCCAAATCGATTTTTTGGCCCGTAAGCCCAAAAACTCTCACCAAAGTACAGGCCCAAAGCTTTATTCTTCTCCGTACCATAGTAGACCAACTATTAATATGGGCTTCTCCGATATGGTCCTACAGTCTTCTTGATGATCCCAAATTGTGTAGTTTTGTCAAAGTGTGTGTATTTCAAGTTATAGGGATATTGTACGGATTGCTGGTGGATGGAGAAGAATGCATACCTATATTTTGTGAGTGCAATGGGCCTATACGATATTTTTGGGGTGGATAGGAACCATAACTACAAGGAGGGAGGAACATGGATGGCCAGCGTTATATGACGCTGCGGATGGGCCCGTTAGCGTTATTAAGCTTTACATCAAATATAAGACGGGAGGCATGTACCGCACATCCTTTTCTGAGAGATTTTAGGTACGTTCACGAGCCTTTCCTGGAAAGTATCCTCTTCTCTTCACCTTCAGTCATCTTCTCGGGAATCGATGTATGAATTCCTGGACAGGAAACTGGAGACGCTACTGATGATTCATGGAGTTGTGTGGAGTCACGCTTTATTTATTCCTTTTATAGGCCTTGCCCTCTCGTACACTTTCTCTTGTGTTTTTTTGGGTCGTACACTAGCAGCAGCAGCAGCAGGAGCAGCAGCGTTTTTAGTGCTTCACTTAAATGACTTATGAATTATGCCTGAATTCCAGATGCTAGCGAAGCGTGCTGGAGACGAAGGGAGGAACTTGGGAGAAGTGAAGTGAAGCAGATATCATTTGGTGATCACACATAGAGAAACACTAAATTTCTTAGGAAATGGAAAATGGTCTGAAGGGATTGTGGATAGTTTCTAGGTTTGCATGTCTCATGCAGAGAATACGGGAGATGTTCCAACTTCACATTTATTCTGCCCATTCAGATTCTCCAGTAGGGGAAGAGAAGAGCGTAATAATGACAAATAAGTATTATATCGCAGTCAATATGGGAATGTGGAAAGAGCATGCAAAGTTTTTAATTACACCTTATTTTTTATGACAGCACAACAGTCAGAATTCTGTTCATGTCAGAGAGAGAGAGAGAGAGAGAATGTTTTATTGGAAACGTTTTCTAATTGCTGGATTGTCCTTTGAATTGCTTTTGAAGAATTGCAATTGCCAGTTTCATGGCTGTTAAAATAGCAAAATGCCACATGGGGAATTAGTAAGAATTGCCATTTTCCAAAATGATTGTCAAAAATATTACCTCGGTATATTACCACTGGACGTTATTTATCTGCCCGTTTGCTAACCACACAATCCTGCTCCTCCTCCTGCATAAGCAATATTGTCAAAGAATGTGAATTGAGCTGGAAAAATAGCAGCCAAGTGTTTACGTCGAGTTTCGAACCATGTAATTTCTCCAAATTTTCGTAAACTAGCAGAGCTCAACCACAACTGATTAGTTTTCATGCATGGCGAACATCCACACCCGGCGTCACAAACACAATTTCCAGAATCGACGCGACAATACTCTAATTAAACTAAAGTTTAAAGTACAATGAGCGGAGGGATGCCACCACCACCATCAAAATGAAGGCAATTTCATCAAGTAAAAAACGCATCAATATTTCACGTATCATCGCATCGCTTCCCCTGACATGCAACGCGGTTGACGTGAAGGTAGCGTAGTCACCACCGTGGAGCATATATCAACAGCAAAAAAATCCTTTCCAAATAAGTAGAAAAGAAGAGAAAATAGAGCCTCGGCAAAACTACACACACACACACACACACAATAGAAAAATGAAACAAGAGCAGAGTCAGTCAGAGGGTAAGCAAAGACGAAAAAAACAACAAAATAATAAACCTTTCAAAGGTAGAAGTAAGGAGTGCGAGATTGTCCTTTATAAAGTTTTCGTGATTGGTGAATATTTGTGACCACTGAAAACTCACTAATTAGCGATTTCAAAATCCAATTTCATCAATGGATTTCAAATCAGTGTTGCCGATAGCCCCTGTCTACTGAATTTGAGCTGTTTTTGAAATTTTAGTGAGCACTGAAAAATCACTGATTGAGTGTTTCAAAATCCAATTTTATCACTTCCTTTGAAATCAGCGTTGCCGATAACCCCTGCATACTTAATTTGAAACATTTTTAAATTTTTAGTGATCACTGAAAAATCACTGATTAACGATTTCAAAATCCAAT
>JAANSN010000168.1:0-82151 GCA_036850665.1 Dicranocentrus wangi | reverse complement strand
ATATCAATAATATTTACAAACTCATTGTTATTTTTGTAATTTAACCTTTGCTACTGGTCCAGTAATTGCCAACTGGACGCTTGGGAATATGGGATACGAGATGTGCAACCGTTTCAAGACTGGCTACAAGAATGACTAGTATAAATATATGAAAGACATTCTCATTTTATCTTTACGATGTCGATTTCTCATTTGCCAGGATTCGCACGGCACAACCCTCTTACGAAACACAAAACTAAGGATTCAGGAGTTTCCTTGATGAGCACAAGGGTAGCTGTTACGTTCGGTTATATGATTTATGGATAGTGTCAAAATCTTGTTATATTGTCTAGAAGACGTAATTAAACGTACATAACAAGAAAAGAACACGGCTGCACATTTGGTGTTGGTATTATAAGGCTTTGTGAATTTAAATCGAATCCAATTTGTATATATTGATGGATACCTAGCCCACGCAATAATTTGGCAATGTACGTTATAAACCAATACAACTTGGAACACATGATGATTTATGGAAGTTGGCGATACGACAAATGTTAACATACATTTAGCATAAAAATGCGTAAATGTAGCGTACTAGCTTATAAATGTTTGCGTACAAACTAACTATCAACTATAATTAAAATTGCGCATTATAAATTATAACTTCTAACTTCTCGAAGAATATTATTTAGCATGTGTAAAATTGTTTGCTCTTTCCGCTTGTTGCAAAGTTCTAAGCTATATACCCATAATTAAAATTTGTCATACGTCATACCCTCTATGTCAACGTGCCGTGATGTGTTACTCGTCAACGAAAATTAGAAATTAGATAGAGTATTATAGACTATCCATTATTGGGTTTGAAAACTGGCTCGGGCCGGGTTGAACGTCTAAACATCATCAGCAGGAATGGTTGCCCATTTTGATGCATTTTATATATTGTGTACTTGTGCATTGCGCATTGCTCATATATGCTAAATTATTAATCACGTTGTTAGTATTAAATTTTCCAGACCCCAAATAACTATAAGAAGGTACGGATAAAACTATCGCAGTAATGAAATTATGGTAGCCTCAAGGTCTACAACTTTTGCAAAATACAAAGGGCCACACGTACGACACGACATCGCGATCAATGCTTGTGACAAGACAACCAAGAAAACCTTTGTTCCTGTTTGTAAATAAAAAAGAGCTGAGGAACGAGACTGTAGTATGTCCACTTCCACCTCTCCACTATGACCCGTGATGCACCAACAAGACAGGATAATATTATGATGCTACATACGCTAATGCAACTTTTGTTTCTGTATTTAACTATGTAATCGTTGGTGATGGCGGAACTACATAGCCCAATTAATAAAAGTTCAGGTGCAAATATGTTCGTTATGGCATGATAGTACTGAAACTTAATATAATGTAGTGTTTCGTGTTATTGATACACATAAATATAACGATTTTGTCCGGTTTTGCAATGCTCTGAGATATGCTCTGCTATTGAGTATATATTTCTGCATATTATTGCCATATTATACAAACTACATAAATGAGATGCAAGAGGAAGCTTGTCAACTGCCAATGACATAGTTTCATGTCTTTCGGCACGGACACGAAGGAGGGAAATAAAAAATGAACAAGTGTCAAGGCCGACTGCATCATCATAAGACGCAACCAATTATCTACGTACCTATGTATGCAAATGCAAATGCAATATGCATGCATTCCCTATTCTCATCCCGTTGTCCGTGTAAAGGAGAAGTATCATGCACCGTATATTACGCACATTCACGTCACGAGTACAACTTTTGTAGAACTCATGCACCCATTTGGTACTTTAACGAAACCTCGACGGTCGGGTCTTCGAAATTTCAATGCTTTATAATGTACGAAGCAAGAGTTTTAAATTGTCACCAGCACGTAACTTTTCACTCCCACACAGTAACTTGATTTTTTTCATTCTAACACCTTTGGTATGTTAGTGCAGGTTGCAATAAATTGCAATGATGACAATGATGCAACGTTGCAAAGTAAGAAAAGTCAGAAAACCGCTTTTGCTGATGTACGTGAAAACTACATAATATTTCTATCTACTATCTACTAATCCATGAACAAAGAACAAATGGATGTATTTATTTAATCCATTTTAGTTTCAAGTTTTAGTAAATTTCATCGTGAATAGGCATAGTTTTCCAGCGTTTTTGGACTGACGCGTGATTGCATGATGCATGTTAATAATTTAAGAACTTTGGCAATTTATTAGTTTGATTCAGTAAGAATTAAAAAAGGTTGGAGTTGGAAAGCGCCGGCTAGATTGTCGATGACAGGTGGACTTCTTAAAATTGTATCATTTTATTTTGACTACATAGATTTCCGATCATTATCCACAACCCACAACTTTCAAGCTGCGCAGCGTTAGTAGCTTACAACATCATGATCATTTCTAAGGTTTCTTTCTAGGGTAGGAAGAATGGAAAACTCCACACCCAACTCATTTAAAAGCACGCGAGCCAGTTGCATACTAGGGCGATAGAGAATCCTTAAAAATATTTTAAGCCTGTCCTTGTACAGAAAATTATCTAGAATGTCCTGTCTGTCGTTATTCCGTGTTCTGGAATTGTACGCAGTTATGCAGAAAGCAGAAATGACAATTAGTAGCAGACTAGTAGCAACTAGCATATATGGTGTTCTTTTCTTGGCCACGCTAAACTGATAGTATGCAGTCTTAAGAAGACTCAAAAACTAGGGCGATAGGAAGAGCAAGTTTAAGGCATAACAGGTAGGTAGGTGTGATGATTACAGTAAATGTATCAACACAAGCTTAAGTTCATGCAGTACATTATGACCTAATTTTTGTGGACTCGTTTCATAAGCCGACACGACGACAGTTTCAATGAGTCATTCATGAATTCACCAACAAGACAAACCCTTACAATTAGATATAGTCATCATGTTGATCCTGTATTTTATCCTTCACTTTGCCCGACCCTACATGAACGAAAGAACGTTAAATACGTCAAGTCGGCTTATGCCTAACTTACAATGCACAATGCATGAATGATTCAATGATCCTGTATGAATTTTCCACACAATAGCTTTCTGACTATAAGCTATGACGGTTCATTTTATAGCGGTTAAGTAATTTCATAAAATCTCGAAATCATTAGATCAGAATTTTCACAATAACGAGCAGTAGCAGTATCAATCAGGCATCAGGTAAACATATTTCGGCCACAAGAGCTTTACGCTCACAAGCAAAGCCATGAGTGTGTGAACTCACCACACTCCACACTACGGTGAAAATGAATTCATCAAACACTTGGTATATCCACATCCACGGACAAAATTTTGGTTCAATGTTCAGTTTATTAAAATCGATTCATGCATCTAGATCTGGTATTTCCCTCGTAAATATTTACCAACAAATTATAGCACTAACACAACTGCATCAAAGTAAGATCCCCGTTTGGCGTTTGTAATTCGACACTCATTCATAGCATTCATAAATTGAATACACATGTAAAATAAAATATCGCTCATCTCAACGTTTTTATACTATACAATCTGACTTTAACAAACTACAGCTTTGTTAACACAATTTCTCAGATACAAAATGTATTATATTGTCATCGAATAATGAAGTGTAGTTTTGTAAAAAATATTTAGACAGTTAATATCAGTTCCAGTTTTGTTTTTCGATAATCAATGTGCACCGCTCCGCTATTATACGCTATTCTATAGTTGTTTCTCTAATACGGCATACCTTACCGCATTGCTAACTCATCTATGTATGCAGACTTATTTGCATTTTTAACAATCTGATTCTCAAGATGAAGGATACTATAAAAATATTCTTGGATTATAATTGATTGTGTGGTCAGCAGATGTGCAGAGTTTGTAATATGGACCACTTCCTTGCGAAAGAAAACGTTTTTGAATTGGGGTGTATGTTAATCATCAATGTTCGATTGAGGAAATTGTTACGGTTATGTAGATGCTGACAGCAGCTATATTAAATAAAATCAATATCCGATACAGACAGAATGGTTATATCACATCTTCTTATATATATCGACGACGGTATTACACCAAAATGATGGGAAGGGCTGCTGTAGAAGCGGTGAATACGTAGTTTTCTTTGGTCAATCATCCTTTTACTGGACGTATTTTACAGTGAGTCAATAACTGGCTTGATTTGCAACCACGCCTTGTTTGCCTGCCTTCTTGTAAAATCATGCTCCCAAAACGAAGAGAACGCGAACGTGGCTCGTTTCACGCGTTCGTGGTTGCTGACTTGGGATAGCACCCTCCGTTCTGCGTCTTCTTTGGATAAATTATCCCTTTGTTGTACTCGTTTAATCGCCTGCAAATACACAGCAAATTACCTTGAACAAATTATTTACAAAGTAAGCCTTTAAAACTTGTGCAATACTTTATATTCTGAACCGTACTTCTTCCTTTGGAATGATAACCACCCAAACGTCATGACAGAGCTCGTCCCATTGAGCTTCAAGTAAAACAGCAGCATCCAGGACAATCGCCTTTGTACCTTGTTGAGTATGAGTTTGAATCTTTTCGGAAATTAACCTGCGAATTTCCGGCCATACAATCGCATTTAATTTAGCTAGTTCCTGAGGATTAGCAAAAACTTTAGCACCCAATGCTTTGCGATTAATTGCGTCCTGTGAGGGACACAATACGTCTTGCCCAAAAGTCTCGATAACTTGCTGGAAGCACTGTGTTCCTTTTTTGTAAGCGTCGTGTCCCAACTGATCGCAGTTGATTGATGGAATTCCGAGAGTTTCCAGGTGGGAACACAACGTAGATTTTCCGCTACAGATTCCACCAGTAATTCCTATAATATAAGGCAGGGAAGGGTTTTTGCGCTGTTTCGACAAAACAATTTAAAAATCATTTTCACGGCATAAATGTCAAATCAAATTAATAACCAAGCATTATTATAATGTAGAATTACCGGGTCTCTCAGTCGATCTCCTAGAATACGGATTCTCTGTGAACTAGAGCTAATTTTATCCTCCTCCTTGTCACTTTTTTTGTTTGCCTCCTCGTACAACCTAATAGCATGGACTTCTAATGGATGAAACTCCTTCTGCTGCCGCAACTCATTGATTTTCTCTCCGCCTCTGACAGTCTCGTTGCTCACAACCAGTAACTGAATGTCTTTTTCCGCTATTGTAGGGCCATAAGGATCGCTGATTGGCACAACTCGGGCATTCAGTTGAGGAGAAAGGTCCTTCAAAAATCGATTCACATTTTCTAGTCTCTGTTCACACGGTTCTATTAGCTCATACAAGAGTTTACCTGTTCAAAAGGAAATAGTCATAAGGATTATTGTACATGCTTTTATTTATTCATACGAAAGTAGAAAATCTCTATATATATACTATACTTTTAATCATGTCATCATCCGTAACTCCTACAATTAGCTCGTCAGAACATCTTATTACGGCTTCCGTTAGGAGTATCTTGTGAGCGTTGTGCATCCGGTCAAAGGTGCCTCCCAAAGCGACGTTGTTAAATGTTCGGGCATAAGGCACGTGAGCTTCACTTGTACCAGTAGTTGTATCAGCACTAACGTTTCCATGAGGTGAACATGCTCTCCCCACGTCTTCAGTCATATTATCCTTTCCAGCATTCCCGCTTTCAATAAACTGAATCTCGAAGTCGGAACTGGAAACTCGGAAGTTTTGCGTCACAAAATTCTTAACAACGCCTTTGGTAATAGTGTTTTCTTGACCAGACTGCATTTCCACAAGTACCAAGTCGATAGGCACGCTGGGTTTAGCATAGTTTTCTAGCGGCGTTTGAAGTAGATACCGAGTGTCCAACCGGGGGCAGTAACTCTGCGCTTGGCTATAAATTTTGGAAGAGATTAGGCTATATCTGGATATCTGATTGGCAAGGTCGCCGGGGTCCTCCTTCACCGCTGAAGCCTGTTGTAAACTCGGAGGTGTGGTCCCGGAGGTCCCGCCGCCGTTGGGAAACCAATGATAAACATATAATACCCCTGCAGCCAACCTGTTACTAGCTGCCAACAAGTTGCACTTTAACCGACTCGAGGAAAGCACACATCTTGTGGAGGAGGTTAATAGTAACAGGCCATTTGCTACCATATTACTATTATTATTATTATTATTTTGTTTGGATTTTTCTGCAATGCTAAGCCGATATACGATAAGCTAATTCCAATATTGGGAATTCAGCCACCTTGATATTTTGACAAAGTATCCACCCACAAGGGTCTCACTCACTTCACTTTTTTAATTCAAAATATGAGACGAAAGAAAGTAGTAAACATTTGTTGCCCGTTTCCTGATTCTCCAGTCACACCCACACCTCCTCCGAGCGATGTTCCTTCCAGCTGATTTGGTCCCCTGATCATATGATGATGACGATGATCTACTCGTCGGATGTCATTTCATTGCACTGCACACCATAATATACTCTCTGGAGACTTGCTGACACGCACCGTCCGAGACCAAATATGATAATGATATGATATCAATACCCCCACGATAAGATGATCAGTGTATCCTCTCCTAATGAATCTGGTGAAATTAATTAGTCAGTTGTCCCACCACCTGTAACTTGTAACTGGAGAATGTAATTAATTAACCTCTTAGTAAAAAAAAAGGTGAAATTAGGTGTAGAGGGATAAAGGGGTTGGATGGAAGTGGTAGGGAGGGGCCAAAATACCAAACTTTGAATCAAGTGCTGGCTTTGTTGGCTTTAAATTCAATAATAAAAATAATAATAAAATGGGATATCGTTTCGTTTCGCCTTGTTAGCTTTCATTTCATGTGTTTCAATGTTTCATCTTCATCATTCCGTTCCGTCCGACAACTTCCATATATACAAAACAAGTTTTACCGCACGGGAAAATCCTTCGATGGGGACAGAAGGAGCTACTAGTGCTGCCTTTGTTCCAAATTCCAAAGTTCCGATTCCAATCCAGCCAAGAAACACCAAAATAATGCCGTAAAATCTTATTTAGTTCTTATGCATCGTGTGAGCCATAAACCCATGTAATTTAGTAATTATATAATCCATCATGAGCACATTGATCATCATGAAGACCAAGTGCAATTATTGTATTCATAAACTATTTTGGATTTTGGAAATAAGTATGCATAAGGTAGTAAATGCATAATATGTAAAGCTGATCTTATGAAATCAAAATCATGATGAGTCGAGTGGGCTAAAATAAATAGGCAAGTAACTATTAAGAATTTTTTTTTTAAATGTGATGATCCATCACAAGTACAAGTGTGTTCTCCATATATTTCATTTCATTCCTCTCCGTTACAAATTACTTATATAATATAATTCAACCACACCACAGCACAGGAATACTTAAAGATTAGTAAATAATTGAAGTTTTATCAGATCTGCTCAATCATCAATCACTGATACGTTTGAAAATCAAAAAGAGTGAGTGTATCAGGAAGCAAGTTTTTTTTCCGATACAATAAATGTGACTCGTAATAATAATAACTTATGCATATATTTAACAATTCCGTTATCCATGTGCATGTATTACAAGTAACATATTATATAACGATATCTATAATAGGTATATATAATAATAGTACCTACCGTAATAATAATACGCATATCAAGCTTATCATTATTAAAAGGCGAAAAAGGAAAACATTGCGACTCGAGTATTCTCCTCTACTGCGCTTAATAATTACTAATAATTAACTATATAATCCGTCAATTCGGAAATAGTGTATATGCTATACATACACCGTGTCGTAAGTAATAACCAGTTGTATTTTCAACAATCCGTTTATCATACCAATTATTATTATATAGAGCTTACCAAATAGCTTGTGGTGATAAAACTTTTAGCGAGTGTAACTTATTTAATACTTAATCAGGCCCAAAATATAAGGGAATTAATTGAAAACTTTTTGCTTTGTTGACGTAAAACAATTTTCTTCAAAACTTAAGCTATATAAAAATTATGCTAGATGAGTGAGTCATATAACAGAGGTTGTTGGCTCCCACTGTTGCAACTTATTATATCAGTATCTTCGGTAGTTTTTAACGTAGCTGCATAGTACGTTCGCAGAATGACAAGTGATGGGATTTTTTTAGTAGTAGTACATTATAGGATAGTGACTTTTTATACATACAATTAGTATTAACATCCATAGCATGGATTTTGCCGGTAGATATATAGATAGACCACAACCATCGATCGATCAAAAAATATTTTCAAAATATAATTGAGTATATATTGTAGATAGTTCTAGTACACTTTTGATTACTTAAAGCAAAGTAGCTTTACTTATAACAAGCGTCGTTCCGAACTCCAAAAAATTTCAAAAGACTGCAATCTTCTAAATCCTTCTTTGCAATTTATGCCAAACTGAAAAACTTAACTAACAGGGCTAAACAAACATTTTACGAACTTCCTTTTATTTCTTCCTAACAATCTTCAGTCGCATAAACAATATGAGAGAGCAATTACAACATTAATTGCACCCTTCCTTTGCATCAGAAGAGTTTAACTGCACACAAACACCAACCTGTTGTACAGTTTTAGAGAGTGTCTCGGTGCCAGATCCATTTCCTATTGGTATGATCAAATCTGTGTGCAACCCATTGCTGATGAAGTAACGCATACCGTTCTCTACTAAGGAAGAGGGGCTTCCCACGTCTAAAAACATGTGTAATTGCAAAAGAAATTAGCAAATATTTCCAAAAAGAATAATTTAAAGTTTCCAAGAACATAAATACTTAGTATTACTTACTTGAGTTCTCGATCCTCTTCACCGAAAGCGTCTAAATAAACAGATCCCCACAGACATGCTCTTCTTCCTCGCACCACAACAATCGTACTTGAATTAACCGAAAGGTACATCACTGTGCCAGCCCCGCAGTCGATTGAGTGCTGAATTGCTTCACAAACCCCGGTGGTGGGATGTTTGCAACAAACGTCCCTCAGGCATACCATGGTTCCACAAACAAGACAAATGGTAGGTTCTTTTGGAACTGTGTTACAATTAGGACACTGCTTCCGATGGTAATACTGGAAAATTACATCATACGCCTCCGGCAGTCCCATCAATTTTGGCTGACCCCATAATACATGTTGAGACTGGATCAGATATCTGGAAGATACTTGAGCACGGGAAATAAAACCACACAAGTCTTCGCACCACGTCCAGATGGCTGTAAGTGGTGTTGGTGAAATCCAGTGGAGAAAGTCGTGAGCATAACTCTTCGATTGTTCCATTCCCACATATTGCGGTTGCTGCTCCCCCTGCACGTTTGCGGAGAAGGAGCTGGTTGGTGACATTGGGGGCGAAATAAAAGCAGCGTTTACATCACCACTGTTGGATTTGGAGGAGCCAAGATTGAGGAACTGCGCTAAGCTACAAAACTCCGCTTCTCGAGAAACAACAATAGGTAGCTCTTGTTCATAAATGTGATGTCGCAAGAGTGACGCAATTCTAAGAAATGGAAGTAGGTAAGACTGGATCTGGCACTCTAGAGTCCCTTCATTTGGTTCACTATTACTGGTTGCTCTCTGCTCCCCGTCACAATACTCCACGTCCATGTCACCCAAGTCGTTGTCTGGGAGGTAAAGTGGAGACTTGTCCAAGTAGCGAATTACAGTTCCCAACAGGAAGAACGATTTGTTGAGGTCGTTGGCGAAAGAGTGAAGACTTGCTTTCGCCTTCCAATACTCCCGCTCGCCTTCTCTCATCGTACTACTCAGTTTGCATAGGACTTCAACATAAACCAAATTATAAATGCCTTGGACGATACTGGTGAAATAAGCCAAGTCCACGTGCATTGGTAACTGCATTAATAAATGGAGTAGGGTAGTTATTGGGTCACGAAGCAGCATTGGCACATCTCTATCGATCGGCATGAGAGTCGTGTCGGGCAGGAAACGAATTCCTAGCACGCGTTCCCAAATCTTGGGTGCGCAATGATCAGTTGACAAAATCTTATAGTGAACACCTAGGACGTGCAGTAAAGGTACTGAAAAGAAAAACAGCAAAATGTAAGTACCGAAGTCATGATCATATTCAAAAAAAAATTCCAAAGTGTTAACATAAAATGGTTTACCAATGCATGATCTCTTGGGAGCCGTAGATGTTGGAAGTGTGGTCGAGGTCGAAGGCTGTGGTTCAGACACTAAATTTCCTCCACGAAGCGTAAGTTCTAATTCTAGATTTGTCCTCGCGATTGAATTGACAAATAAAAGAATACTCTTGGGATCCTTAGAGTTGCCTACCTGCCGGTATTTGAGAATCGTAGCATTAGTCATCTCTTCCATTGTTTTGGTCATTGCATCCATCATTTTACACGGAACAGTTGGGAAAGGATATTCCCGTAACAATTTAACAACTTCTAGCGCTATATTAGACTCGGGTGACTCGGGAATTTCGGGTACTGTAGCTTCAGGAGTTACTGGGATGTGATGAGACGGTGTTTTCCGGTCCTTCACAAGAGCACTTTGTCGTATACCAAACTCGGGTGAAAGTGGGAGAAATGAATTTGCAAGCTGTCTACACAACGGACATAGGTATTCACCTCGATCCACCGATATATTATGCTGCCGCTGTTGACTTTTGAGGGCTTGGAGATAACCCTTCAAGCAGTCCATGTGAATATGGTGACCGCATGTTTGGACGTGTACACCACCTTCCCAACCTCCAGAAATTGAGAGCAACCAACTTGAGTCATCAAAATGCTGTTTGTAATCATCTACACGTCGTTCATTGTGATCGCACATAGAATCTCTAGAGCTAATAGACCTCTGCTCCTCCTCAGTGGAAGTGGGGAGAATACTCGCTGAGCTGCCAATCCTAAGTCGGTGGCCAAGTACAGAAGAAGGTTGCAGTAAGGTAACCAGTCCAACAGGATTATCTGACGTAGATGGTGTCGTCTGACTACATATCACACAGTCATATTCGATGGGCTTAATCGAGCCAACACAAGGACTTCCACCCAATCCATCCATTCCGTGCAAGTCCGAGAAAGAAGCATCCCCACCATGCATGTCAGATGAACCTGACGTGGGGCCACTACTTTCAACAAATTCTTCAGTCATAGCTTTCGCCATGAACATTTGTTGCTTCTTGGCAAATTCTGCCATTAGCTTGGATTGTCTTTCCCTAGCCTTGCGTCGTCTTTCTTCCTTTTCCCTTTCTTCGCGAAGCCTTGTTTCTTCCTCGGCTTCTAACTTCTTCCGTGGCCAGAGCCTCTCCCGCGTATTAAGAATGTGTTCACGGCAGCTGTAGTCTTTCATTCCAATTTTATCCAGAAGCTTCCCAACGAAATACGGTCCATCGCCTATTCTACTTTCGCCAGATTGACCGGTTACGAGATTATATAAAACTTCGTAGTTTATCTTTCTACCACTACGTAGATGATGACCCCCATCCCTGTCTTGTCCATCATCTTCACTATTTGGTCTAACACAAGAACAGCAACCACTACTACTTGAAGGCATATCTTGGTTTACACTATCACAGCTCATTGTTGTTGTTGGCTCCAACAATACCCCATTGTTCACCCCACCATTTATTGCTTCACAGATTAGCCGTTGGGCTTCATGGGTTTCCCAAAAGGGAACGTAACTATCAGGAGTAGAAGACAGCTTAGAATGAAGTCTCAATAGAAGACTGATCATACTATCATTTATCACAACTTCCACCGGGGCTTGAGTTCCACTCATCTGCAACACAAACGATATATAATGTAATGGAATGGTAGGCCTGGAAATTATAGGTTATAAAATTAAACCAAGTATGATTTCTACCACTTACAGAGTTGTTTCGTTCTACCATTCCCTTTTTCTGAAGGGTAGCAACCGGCTTTTGTGGGGCAAGTACAACCTGCAACGAGGACTGACGGTGCGATTCTCGGTCGTGGTTACTTTGGGTCGATCCGGTAGCAGCTCTGACTAACGCAGTGGTATTCACAGAAGGTGAAGGCATGATTGCTAGTGCAGTTGCCAGGTTCAGAGGTGATGTGCCTTCTGGCAGTGCAAAAGGAACGCTCCCCATTGTGTCCATCAGTTCGCCAGAACCGTACGCAGGGACAGTGTCATAGTCGTAATACTCTGAGTCACCCTCATAACTTTCCACTTCCATCTCATCAACACACATGTCTGGAATAAAGCGTAAAACAGAAGCGACTGTCATTAATGAATTAGTTACAGGAAATAAAATATTATTATATTATTTTTTATTATTATTTATTATTCATGTGTAAAACATAAACATACCGTCTGCTGCCGATGGACCTCTTGTAGGGGGTTTTACTAGTACGGAATCAATTTCCGTTCTAAGATTTGCCAACAAGCAGTCAGTCGTGTACCAAGAGCCAAAATCCATGTCGTAACGGCCATATGACACCTCATGGGGAGCAACTGAAGATACCCCTATACTATCACAAATGGTGACGGCCATCTCCAGCAAATAAATCGCGAGGGCTACCACCTGATCCGACAATTGAGTTGTATTCACCGCCTTGTAGAAAATGACATAAAGCATGCCCTGGATAACTTTGGTCAGCAATATTTGCCTTGGGTCAATATACGGATCAGTGACAGGTCCTGGAATTCTGAAAGGTGGCCAAGGTGAACTGGAACCCTTATATTTTCCTGATTGTTTTGCATATTCAGTGAATCGATCCAATGAGGTTTGGAAGTCCCGACGGTGAACTGCCCGGAGGAGAATATAAATCGGGTCATAGAGACTTTCCCAGATATAAGATTTGGGCATGTACATCCCTTGCAGCATATTTCCACTTGATTCGAAATTCGGAGCTTTATAATCTGCAACTTTTGCCAGCACCATTTCAAAGTCTCGTGATTGAGAGCTATTCCCACACCTTTCTGGCATGAGTTCCATAAGCTGACTATGGGTTTTATCACCCATGCAGAGTAACGTGACCATTTCCAATGTCACCAAATCCCCGTCTGATAGTCCCAATGCGGTTCGAATGGAAGACAACGTTGCCAAGAGTATTAGGCAGTTTTCCATCATGAGCATTTCCTGATCAGGCTCTAGGTATGAGTTCGTCACGGTGGAAGATATGCTAAGTGACTCTCGAACGTGGAATCTATATTTTTAAAATCAGTTTTGTAAAGCATTTGCAATTTTGGTTTGAAGGTTAGTGCTGTGGTATAAGATGAGAAATAATTGACTGATTATACTTACTTGTCAATCACAGAGTTGATAAACTCATGTCTTGGAAGATACATCATTCCCAGCTGCAACAGTGATAAATCCGCGTCCACGGTACAGTTGCAAAAGTGACACTGGATGTAGGTCATGGCTTGACCTTTAATCTGAAGTCCGTTACGAACCCACATTCCCGATACGATTTCATAAAATGCCGTCTGTACACGGAGGGGGTGTTGGATCATTGCTTTAAGCTCGTTTGGTTGGGGTAACAACTCGGCTAGAGAGAGACCTTGGTTTCGCACAGCTTGGTACAAAAACACGGAAAAGTAGCGATGCAGAGGCAGGTGAAAGGAAACTTGCATTGAATCGTTCTGCGTCATTTCTGAAGTCACAGAATGAAGCCATTCACCAAGTTGTGTGCGGCAGTGACGAAGCAAATTTTTGGTGAGATGAGCAGTGGACGAGTCACGAAGATGTGACACCAAGGCCCACATTGGAGAGGCACTTGCTTCCAGCTCAGCTGAAAATGCGGCGTAGTATGTGGTGGGCTCATATTCAATGTGTTGGTTCATCTCACGAGAATTCACATTCATACCTAAAAGATCAAAAACGAAACGAATGCCGTTATTATTATTACTACCTACATTTTCCCTTTGTTATAATAGCTGGTAAAACTCGTGTAGTGTAGTACATACCCTGAAACATGGAAAGAAAGTTGAACCACATGTGAAGCAGACCATCATCTTCAAGAAATTTAAGGGCAACCGGACGGTGTGACAAGATATTATTGAGATCGGAAACTAAAGGCCAGTAGCAATGGTCCTTCATTACAGAGCTATTGCAGTCGACAACACGATGATAATATTTGTCCTTGCCGTGAAGCGGGCTGGGAACACTAATTATACTCATCATATACTGTAAGCTGATAACCATTACATGAAGCAAGCCCATTTGTTCTGCCATTTTTAGAGCTAATTTTTCGTTGGAAAACAACTGGACACTGACATGGACGACGCGATTGGAGAGCGTATCGGCATCTTCAGATTTCACAAGCAGCTGCGAAATCCTACTGTAGTGAAGAACAAAGGCGCGTGTAAAAGCCTCCTTATAATCTGGATCCGGAAGCAGGTTGAGCAACAAGCACACGATTTTTTGTGGAAATTCCCCTTTCGCTGTCCAAAACACGAGTTCCTCCAGAAACGTACGATGTACGAGCACCTTTTGAAGGGAAGGGATATCCTTATATTCTTCTGGAGGTTCTGGATTTGTGAGAGATGTCAAAGCCTCCTCGTAAGTCTTTTTAGTGTTGCACATAAACTCGAACAGTTCCTTACTGACAGAGCCTTCTACAGGTTCCGTAAGAGTTTTGTAGATTTGCGGATTGGTAAGAGCGTGTGTAATGACTTGGCGCATCGCAGCGCCCATACTACTCAAATGATGCAACATGTCTATAAAACGATCAGCTGAAGTCACTGCTCCCAGAAGTCCATTCAGCGACGTACTATTCAGTCTTAAGTGTTGGATGAGTCGTAGGACCAGCCTAGGAAGCATAGCGCTTGCTACACATAACAAATCAGGAGGGGCTCCGTCACCATCGTCAGATCCACTAGCACCGTGTCTATGTCGCCCACTGGCTTGAGGGCCGTGAAGATAACAGAAGCCTGTTTCCTTCATCACATTTGTGTCACCGCAATCACAAGCACCTCCAGCCTGACTTCGGAACATGTTGAAATCATGTCCCTTGTGATTCCCTCGTTGGAAACACTCTGCGCACAGCGACATGCATGGTGAAATACCACAGGTCCTGCATCGATAAGCTACAAAGTTTGCTGTCCATACTAGGCCGCAAGTTGTTGCATTATCATATCTGCGAACTGTAATCAATCAACAACATTCATCATTCATTCATGTTCATAAATGATAAAATTATTTTTCAGCCAGTCTCACTCAAGGTTTCATTTTAGATTTATTTTTATTACCATTCGCTGCAAACTCATCTGGTGTACATCCCCCAGCCATAAGCCATTTGCACCATTCGATTGTCTCCCAGTTGTCAATTTCCTTTGTTGGATTCAAGAGGTTGTCCAATAATTTGTTTAGCGTTTCAGGTCGTACTGAACGCGAACATTCTGCATGGATATACGCCGCAGCTGCTCTATAGCCCTTTTTCAGAAGCACCTCTGTATCCATTTTAATAACTCACAAATATCGACTTCAGACGTCCGCACGTACTCGATTGAAGGTTAAGAATACCGTGAAAAATACACGGTCTCTAGAAATTAAAAAAGCGATGGTCGTTAATTAAGGATAATTTAAGACCAGTAAATTTTCAACTGCCTATAGCTATATAATTTGTCCATTATAATTTCTTTTAAATTTTACTTACCGTCCCTGGTAAAATTTGGATAGTAGCACCAAAACAAAATCCACTGAAAGTTACCAAGAGATTAAAAATGTAGGGTTACTTCAGAAAAAGTCGACTTCAGGAAAATCCTCCCTCATTGTGTGACTCATGATCACATCACGCAGGATTTTTTTTTTACACAACGTTTTTATGAGGTCTTCAATAACGCCCTCGCATCTTCAGCTTCAACCCCAGCAGAAGAGTAGCCAGAAGAAGATGTTCTACGATTCAAGCCAATATCAGAAGAACGCATAAATTATTAATTATAAAAATAAAAATCTTCGTCGAGTGAATTAGCAAATATGGAGAGAAAAACCCTCTCGTCAGATTCATTCAACTTTGGTATCAAACTTTTTAAACTTATTGTATATGCACACGACTCGTCAGGGATAATGGCAATAAAAACTGACTAATTAGCAAACCAAAACGAATGCCCATCACCCAACACACACACACACACACGCCTCGCCTGACGCCACCCAAGTGCAAGTGGCTAGTCCAGCACTACAATAAACTTGTCCAACGTCATCCAACGAATTTGTCGTCACGTCAAACGTTTAGCAAGTCAAAAGACGCAAACAATCAATCATGTCGCGTCGCAGATTAATTGCATAATAATGTCAGATGTTGCGCATTGTATATAGTATGCATCAACGTCGCTGGGTGGGACGTCTACAGCATCTAAGAAGGTTGGACAGGAAGTCTAAGGGAAAGAGATTCCCCCAAAAAAACTGTTAACCCTTTGCAAACTTTTTTGCTCATTTTTGCTCACTTTTTTCAGTTAAACTTTTCAGCTTTAGCATGAATGAAGATTATAAGGGTTAACAGATATTTTGCAGAAATCCCCACATCTTCTTTGGTATGCATGAATTTGTGCTGTGTCGCGTCGCGTCGTCGAGTGCATAATATGGAAAACTGGATTATTGTTAATTTTAATATGCTTGAAATCCAAATTAACTAAACAAAACTAATTAATCCTCCATCCATCCACCCTCCTCCACGTCCACCTGTCCATTAATTAAACTTATGTGTTGTTGTATCAAAAATTTAACGTTAACGTTTGTAATTATTATTACCTTCCTCCGTTTCACATCCAACAACAGCTTGCCCAGAGAATCTCACTCAACAAACGTTGATTGATATATTTATATTTATACTTATTGCAGAGCCTCTTTAAGTTTAAAAGTTTTTAATGTGCACACAATCCCTATAAAATTAATCGTATAAAAGTTGAGAAAATAATGCAATAAGGTAAGTAGTAGTAGTAGTCTCCACTCCACTGAATATAATAATATGCATCATCACATCATCATCAGCACACAAGTCTGTGAAGAAGAAGGAGCAACTCAGTGCAATGTACACATGTTCCTAAAGAAACTGTAAATACGGGTATTACTTTTCTTGAGAGAGAGAGAGAGAGATTTTTTTACAGATGCAGATTCACTTTAGCACACAGTCACGTCACACAGGCTATATACGCGGATAAGGTTAGGGTTAAGGGAAGGATAGCAACATCCTAAATACTACCATATCATCGTATACGTATGTAAACGTTGTGTGCAAGTGTGCTGCACACTGTGTGCAATACAGTACAGTAAATTGTGTGAGTGTGAGAGAGTTAATACTTGTGTGTGAGCAAGTAAAGTGAGTGAGCTTTAAGCTGTGTGCAAGTGTGCATGCTTATGTACTATACGTACTTACCCTTTTTGATTTTATGTATATATTTGCCTCAGAGTTCAAAAATTCATTCACTGCACACAAAACGACATGTATAAAGGATTTAAATGGTTTGTATGATGATGATAATATATGTATGTGTAGCAGTGTGTGCAAGAAGCGCTCAGTTCGGTAGTAGTACTGCCTATGTGTGTGGCATATATAATGGGATAAACCATATAATTTACAAGTAAGTATGTACATTGCGTGAGCATAACAATAATAGGTATGTTGTTTAGCAGGAGCACCAATAAACAGTTTTATGTATGTACTCATCTACGATAATCACGGCACGACGACGACAGGTAAGTTAGAAGCGTTTGTGAATTTTGTGCCTTTTATTATCCCCGTCTTCGTCCGATGATGATGATGATGATACGGATTGTAATAATAATATGGATTGCTCAAGTCTGTACAATGCACAGAAAGAGCAGAGATGCAGAGATGCATAAAAAGACTCGTCGTCGGGATTGCATTGTAATAGAGTACCAAGTATCCCTCGGTATTTTTTACTCTAATCTGCACATAATGATTATTGCACTGCACTGTAAGCTAGAATCTGCATAGTTTGCATTTTGTGCGGAGCGGAGCTTGAGTGAGATTAATATGTGTTAGATGTGGATAGCATGGTCATCATCATGATGGTGTTGGTGATCATCTCGCCGCAGGATTAAAACGAATCTTAAAATCCGGAATGTATTGCAGTGCATATATGTATGTATGTATACAAAGTTATTTTTTAATTATTTTGTGATACTCGCAACGCAACGGTGTTCTCCTGTATGCTTGGGTTAATCTAATAGAGGTAATATAGGTAATTCTAATAATGATGATGAAAGTAAAAGGACTAGGAACAGGAAGGGCTTTTCTGCATACAATACAATTGGAAAACTTGATACTAGCCGAGATTCACATCATGCATACACGGAGATAGAGGGTGTGCAATAAGAGAAAAGAGAGAGCAAGCATATGCATGATGATGATGATAAATTATGTATGTAGTTATTTTGTCTTGTGAGCGTGGATCGTATAAAATGTAATATCTCCCTCCCTGACTAGCATAAAACTGAACCTCTCTTTTCTATAAAACCAAGTACGTGTGTAATGCAGCTAAAAGGGATCCGCTCACGCTATTCCGTATATCTGCATTAGAGTTTTAACGTTATTGTTGCATTAAATAAAGCGTTATTGCTTTGAATGTTGTTTCGAATTGGAATGTAGTAGTGTGTTTGAGGGAGAGACCAAGGTAGAGATCAGTTTGCCGAAGAAGGAGCATTCACCTCTTGTTCAGCAAGTGTGCAGAAACTTCCTCTTTGTAGTACTGAGTGTACTAAACTCTTCTCCTCCTCCATTTCATAAGAATACAGACAGACACGTTATCAACCAGTATCGAATTCTACACATCTAAAAAAAATCTCGGTTGCAAGCATGATCTGCACTCGTCACGATGTACCGTTCCCTCTCTCTGCCTAGTTGTAAAACATTCGTGTGTCTGGCCACTGGTATGGGAATTTGGGAGGATGATGATGATGATACCGAAAAATTATTAATTCGATGCCGATTGCCAATGGGATGGCAAAAAGGGATTGTATTTTTGCTTTTCTACATTTTTAATCATATGATGAACTCGTGTATTTTTTATGGTTGGGTTATTAGGGTACACAAGGTTCGATGAGTATTCTTGGAAAAAAATCCTTATTACGAAAGCAAATTGAACGGGAAAAGTGGACAAAGTAATGTTTTATCTGGTGTTCGTAAACTATCCATCCATGTATATCATGGCGTATCGATCACTGGTAGGGAGAATTTTTTTGCAAAAAATAAAAAATAACCGGAAGGAAGCAGATATGGGTTTTTACATTTTGCTAATTGGCAGTGAATAATTGAAAGAACTTTCTTTTAGCGTGAATGAGAAGTTGAGAAGGCATTACTCATATTAGTATCAACTACATAGATAATCATCGCATGATAATCTTACTACTCCTTTTGTAATGTTTAAAGTTTACAGTGCACTGTCTCGCGACTCGACAAAAGTGCAGGCTAATATCCTGAACTTACTGAACTGAACTGGTGGCTTTAATCAGGTTTTAAAAAGAACTTGTGCACAACTACCACAATGATTAAATGACAATATTATTACTCGCATTGTCAGTAAATTCTCATTATTGTGATGCACACGCAAGTTTGATTTCACACACCGCATTAAAGTAAAAGCAGATAAGTAGCAGTTTAGTTCATAATCCTAATGTTCGTGTTGCATGTACTTGGTGAGTGCATAGGTAATTACGATTACACGAGGATATATTTACAATACAATGCAGAATGCTAAGACAGCGATATAAGAAAACGTCTTGAGTGAGCGAGGCTTGTGCCGGTGGAGTGTGCGAAAATGTGGTAAGCGTAATCTTGAGGAATAGTTCAAGACCAAATCATGATTCCTATTCTCTTTGTTCTTATATTTATAGTAAGCTGCTGTAGTGGTATACTTCTCCCACGAGAGAGCACACATTGCGCTTAAGCCTTTCGGCAACCCTTTGATCTATTCTATCTCTATCTATACATTTTTGTCAAATCCAAATTCATGTTATTCGTTATAGTGTATGTGGAGAAAATTCGTATTGTGCAATTCATACTACATAGATCCACCTTGGTCTTTTATGATGATAAAATACATTTTTAGTTTAAGGGACATTGGTTTGGCTTCGGATCCCTTCAAAACTGGAATCGGACTGACATCAATTATGATGAAATACTGTAAATAGGTATTTCTATACATTAGACTTTCATATTTAATATTGAAAATCGTAAATACTTAAGTATAAGTTACGCCAATAGCCAATGCCACACTACTACATTGAATAGACAATGTTATCAGAAGCTTCAACTTTATTTATGACACAGACAATTTTATAACCAAATCAGTTTTCCAGCATCATTGTCATGATGTCATGATTGGTATTGTTAATACTTCAACGCACTGATTGAACTATTGAATCTAGTCAGGTGGAGTGGATGTCAGGTAATGCGTAGGTTAGAGTCTGATGAAACATCCGGAGAAAGCAAGTAATGCAGTCCTTCCTAACATCATCATACTTTCTATCCATATATTAAACCTGTGTAGTTACAATCGAGGGAGACGGGAACCCAAAGATTCGCGAAATACGGAGAGCTTCCACTAGTGACGTGATATGTGATGGGGGAGCAATGATAGTTCCCATTCCTCCTTTACTTATACTGCGTTTTATTCCACACAAAGGTCGACAGGCTAAATGTATAACCATAACCAACCAGATTCCACTGAAAACGCAAGGGAAACTCACAAGTATTATCTGCGAATTTGTTATATGACAAATAGATATATACATAATATGTATTGTATGAGTGGTTTGTCCTAGTGAGTTAAAATTTCCTTGTAGCACGTGCTCTCTGAGGGAAATCAAAGACACGTAATATTAATATATCCATATCCATCCGATTTACATTACTGTGCATATTGTGCAAATCGTCGTGTACGTATTCTAAGCATAACCCTGTAATGGCTGTAATATCAACATATCATGTAATGCACCAAGAACCCAGTCGCGTCACACCGTCATCGTCATCGTCATATTATCCCATCAAGTACAACGTATATCTCCTCCTCCTACTCTGCACTCTTTTTCTACCTGTATAATAATATTACATTACACACACAACTTGCACACTGCTCTACTCTACACTTACACACAACTGTGCTGTGTAACATCGAATCGGGATTTTGTGTGCACGAGTTTTCTGGAACTTCACATCTGACTCTTGCCGAAATCAACTACATAATACAACATACCTACATATATTACGTTTAACTGTTGAATTAATTTATTAATATCCTATAGTACCCAGGTAAGGTTTCTAAAAACTGATCTCCATTCGTTTTGGTATACAGTTTTAATGTAGGTGTAAAGATAGGTGTGAAAATCTTTCCGTTTTGCTGATGCAATAATAATTATTAGCCAAAACTGGTACGCAGTACGCAAGGGATTTTCAATTTTTAAAGGATTGGTTTCAGCGTTGGTTCCCTTATATCAAGGCTCACTCTCTGTACCGCACCCCGGTGTACCCTGTAACCTATCCTCCTTCCTTGGCTGTAATACGTGGTATTTGATTTTGATTGGAGCCACGGCGGTTACTAATAACATCATCCACATAAAAACACTTGAGAAAAACTTTGAGATTATAAAAAATTACAAGTTTGTCATTGTTTGCGGTAATTGCTATTGAATAATTTGAAAAAATTCTTAATTTTGAGTTTGGTTGGGTCCCAATAATTTGCAACTTTTACTCTGATCTTGCTGCGCGGAAAGAAATAATTGTGGTAAGCAAATTAATTAAGGTATATCTGGTAAATAATTTATTATTTTATTATTGTATATTTTAGATAATTAGGCTTTGCACGTTCACATTAAAGTGAGCCATCGTATCGTCCTCTCTACTGCAGTTTTAAACTTTCCTTACCTGAGCTAATAAGATGCCACGGCGTGGACGAAGCCCAAGTCCTTCCAGGGCTCCTTCCAGAGCTCCTTCCAGGTAGCCTTTGTTGAGCTAATTCACCATTGTCATTCATCCGAATATTTTTACCTATTTATTTAATTAACCATGTGTTCGATTCACCTTCTACCATAGGTCTAATGTTCCAGCCCCTGCACCTGCTCCCCCAACGCAAATGATGGCTCCTCAGATGGCCCCTCAGCAGCCCGGTCTTCTTAAGCAAATGGCTGCAACTGCTGGAGGTGTGGCTGTTGGAAGTGCCGTCGGACATGTCGTAGGTCACGCTTTAGTAGGAGGAATGGGCAGTGGAGGTGGCAGTAATCAACCACAAGAAGTCGCCCCAGCCCAACAACAGCAGGCTGCTCAGGCTCAACAGCAAGACCCATGTGCTGCAGAGATCCGGGCTTTTCTCCAATGTGCTCAGGGACAGAGTGATATAACCCTTTGCGAAGGCTTTAATGAGGCAATTCGCCAATGCCGTCAATATGGAGGAGCTCAGGTTTGAAACAACTGCATACCAACATGGACTTAACGACTTTTAGTTAATTAGGAAAATATTGCCACACTTGTAAAAGTAACTAGTGACTAAGGTAGTATGAAGTAGCTGCTGTATTGTCAAACTGTAAATTTTATCATTAGTCTGGTACTGCTAAACGATGAGAGAGGAGATACAATCTGAGACAAGTTTTGGAATTCATACGATTTGTCTGTCTGTACATCTGTGTTCAGTGAACTTGAGTGTCACGTCGTACTTGTCAAAATGGGATTAGGATTTGCAGCAAGAACCGGATGGGTATATATATGTTTTATGAATTTCCAACTTTATGGAAAATTTGAAAGTTTGAAATAAAACCAAAAAAAACAAAATAATTACATGATGAATTACTCATTTTCCAGTAAACCATTTGCTTTCATAAATCTCGTACTAAATTATGTATGTAGTCCATAAAAAAACCAAGGCAAGCCATTCTGTTGCCTGTTGAAATATACCTGAAATATTACAATAAAGATTCCCGTGTGGTAATTTATGATGTTCCTGCCACGTGCATATAATGTTTTACGAGGACTTGTGTATAATTATTATCAAATTTGTAAAGAAAATGACAAGCGTCATACTCCATGTATCTCGTGTAAAACATAATTTTGGCTAATTCCAAACCTTTTTTTACTTGTTCACTTTACCACCAATTGCAGTTATGTATAACGAATATAAATCGTCAATCATTAACAGGTAAGGAGAATACTAGTCAGGGGTTAAAACCAAACAATGCTGAATAGTATACTTAATGAAAATTGATGCCTAATATCGTATTATTCGTATTCAGTGCCCCTGCATAAATTCAAAATTACATTTGATTAGGAAAATGCGTGCATCCCAAGTTTTGTACTGACGTGTAAACCTTTATGTTATCTTCGAAACTGAATATGTACGAGCCTTATGATTTGCCTTTACATAGAGGCTAGCATTATTGTATAACTCTTTGCTCTCTGAGCAAAATGAGGTACACTTATCTTATTGAGCTAAAACATGAGCAAGACTTGAATTCTCTTCTATCGAGAAATGCAAAATTGTGAGCAAGATGATACTTATCGTTTGAACCCTTGATGAACTTTTCGCGAGGTACTAACCATTTTACTGCTCTCCATTATCATCATCATCATCATCATTAAGATGAATTTTTTAGTGAAGTACCTCATGGTTCACAGTGCACTGGCCTTTGTACCACTGGCTGTAGTCCACTGTTTAAACGAAAAAATATAGTGCTAAAAAGTATGATATAATAGATGAACACTGCTGCTGCTGCTCCTTGTTATTGTTCAAGTACATGGGTACTTCATCTGCTATTTTCGAGCTTGACTTCTTTCGCTCTCTGTTTTCTGGCTACTAATCTGGCCGTTTTACGTACACTGCGCATAGTAAAATCTTAATCTGTTAAAAGCATTTTAAGGGGATAGAAGGGCTACCAAGCAAATCGTTTTTTGACCTCTTTTGGCCGGTGAACACGCTTGTTTTTTTGAAGGGACTTTATCAGACTTACGCCGTGGGATGAGGACTTTTTGGTTGGGGATGTTTGATGATGATGACAATGCTGATGAATTTGATGCAGCAAAAGGTTTCAGCAGTGAAATGCAGGGCGTACTACATATAGCTGCACTTTTTTGCAGTTATTAGGAACGCAACATATAACACGTCAACTGCCGTCATTTTTCGTTTAAATTATGTATAATTGCTTATCTTACTATCACTTTAGGGGTTTGCACACAGCCGTGCTTACCATGAATTGTTGTTTTTACTGCAGCTGGCGTCTGGTTGAGGTGGATGTACGATTCTTTCCAATTTTAAAATTATTAATTTTCATCAGAAGCAGCAGAAGTTCATACCACGGACTCTCATACCCTCAAGTGTAATTCTCTGTTTCGTCTCAATGAGCCCAGAATAAAGTTCAGTAGTGCAAAGGAAATCCATAAAAACTTATCCTTTTTTCTTACACTCACTGCTATTACTGACTTGAGAATAGAAATACGCATATGAACATGATTTAAACATAATACCTCATAAAAAGTCTGAGTTCATATACCGATTTGTACTTACGCCCATCAATTATTGAAAACCACATGGGCTCACAGAGATGAGAAATGAAAATAGCAAAAACAACAACTGCTAGTGCCTTATCCTGCCTTTTCGTGGTTATCTTGTGTTTTTATCACTAATTACATAAGACGCTCGCGCACAGTGTATTGTGTACGCCAGTCCGCTCTTGTGTTTAATTCATTCACCTGAATGAAGCCAGGTTCTCACTCAACAGAGATATGCACAACAAAGATATATTTAAACATTCTTTAATAATAATTTTACGAGGAATTACGTAATGATGATCAATCTGTTTTGCTCTTAAAAAATCCCTTTACATCCGGAAGGTACTTTTTCTTGGAATGTAGGCATGTGCATACAGAGAGAATACACGTTTTTGCACACTTTCTGCAGTTAAGTCCCTCGTTTTACATGTGTGCGCAGACGTTTACTACGTGCTGAGCATCTATGAGCTGATGAAAAAATATATAAAAATCTGTAGCTTGTGGTTTTTCCTAAACGCCACAGCATAATACATCGTCAGCAGCATTAAGAAATCCAAGGGACCACGTTTACTCTTTTCTCATCTCATTTCATAAGAGGATATTTATGGTTTCCTCAAAAATCACGTACATTCAACTATATCAAAATGCACAAGTCTAGCGGTATTCCTATATAGGTAGGTAATATTGGACGCAAAGGCTGATCTGTCTGTAGGTAAAGGTAAATTTTCGAAGAGAAAAGCATTTTCTACTGAGGAACGTATACTCTCAAAAACGTAACGTGATACTTATATATTTCAGAGAAGGACATAATGTGTGTATATATGTTCATCGAACCACCAAAACCTTTTCGGCATTTCCACTTCAACATTGTATTTATAAAAGTGATAACCAGTTGATTACACATCAAATACGTTAATTTTTTGTTGTTTCTATCACATGATCACATGTATATACGACATACGAATACGAACATAGACACAATTATCATTTAATATCTTCATCCACTTCCACTACTATATTCCACATTACATGACGTTTCATGAATGATTCAACCCATTTCCCGTAATTTCTGCCACAAAATGGCCACTGATTTTGGTATTGTGACATCTTATGATTCTTAAAAAGTAACAAAAAAAACGAGGAAAAAATGTGCTCTCATCATACTGACACAATTTCTTTCATACTTTTATTTGTTTTTACACTTAAATATACTCACCGCTCCGATATTAGCACTCACGCAATAACCATTTTAAAAAGAGATTGTGCATTACGCAGCCCATGTTTTATTGCAATTTATGGTTATGGTTATCGTAACATGTGCGTTCAGACAGAGAAGCATTGATCAAAGCAAGTGGATGACTTAATTAGGGGGGTAATCAAAAGGTAGTTGAAATCTAGTAAATGAAGCTGTTAAAAGTTTGGTGGTGACAAATGATCCCTTTTCGTGTACAATAGCCACTTGAGAGGATACCAGAATAATGGTTCATTAGAGTGGTCTCCTCGGCTGCTTCATCGTGTAATATAACACTGCACAGAACACGCTTAGGTGCTCATACAAGAGAAAATGGGTAAAAATGAAGATTTACCGTTTTCCAACATTTGACTCGCATCAATTCAGTCAGTCTATATTTTCAACAGGTTAGCCAGCATTCTTTTTTTAACAAAGTGCAACAAAATGGTTTCATTTAAATTTTCTTTACGCATTGCCAATATTTTAAGGTACCCGTGTATCTGCGCGTGAAAGCTGTGGAAGCTGAAATGGGAAACTGCTTCGTAGTTTGAGAAAAAAAGGGAAAGGGAAATGATGTTTCTACATGATGTTACAATGATTATTTGAGGATATGTATATCATGATGAAAATTACTAGGTGCTCACTCACACTTGCACTATATTCAGCTATCCCTTATCCCTTTCAAGTGTACTGTGATCATCCCTGGAGATAAAGATAATATGGGGATCATATATTATAGTGTGCTAGAATACAGGTAGCGTGTGGCTGCTGTTACTTCCACACAAAGCCTGTAATTTACATAAACTGTAGAGGTCGGTGGACTTAAGTCTTCTGGTCGGTCACATTGCCTCAGTGATATAATCTCTCTGCTCAAACTTCTCTCTTTTCTCACCAAACCGTAGTAGTAGTAGTAGAATGAATGAATGTGAAGCATTAGGCCAGTGTGTATCTTGCGGAGAGCTCATCTATAAAGATCTTTGCCCTTTACGCTACACTTACGAAGGACTGCACTTGTAAGAGAGGATAGTTGTTAAAAATGAAATCATGAAAATGAATTCCTATAATTTTTGTGTGTATCCACATTTAATTTTGTAATCTCCTCCTCGTTGCTTTTTGTTTTTGGCATCAGAGAAGAATAGTAATTATAGAGTGGTTAAATTTGTGCACAATGCTTATACATTCCAACAAAAAGAAAAGATCGAGGATTATGCATTTGAACTAGTGCACCTTGCGATGAACTTTCCTGTACATGGTTTAAAAGTTTATAAAAAGTGATGTAGAGGAATTCTATTTACGTATCCCCTTTATAATTAGTGTTATTATTGACATAATAAGAAATGAAAGTACAAAAGGGCATTGCATTTTGGATGCAAAAAACAACGCATTTCACGCAGATTCCCCAATGACGAGTCAGAGAGCAAAGCAATGTAACTTCAACAACAACTTCTTTGCGTTTCATACAATTTCAAAAGGAAAAGCTCATAACTATGTAGCATGTTGACATGGTTGGATTTCTTCAATTAACATTATGGTCACTCACACTCACTGCTTGCTGCTCTGTTTTTTGTTCAGAGCAGAAGAGAAACAGTTTCCTGTTAAAGTTTGAGCAAAACTATAGAAGACCACTAAAATTCTTCCTTTAAGGTTTGGGATCACTTGTTTTGTTACTGGCGGCTGTAAGAATGTTTCACATTTCGCATCGACATGTTACTAATTTTTGGAAGAACATTTAACTCGTCATTCATAGTCACACAGCTTCAGTAAGATTCCGTAACCATGTCGTAAACCTTAAGGAGATGGACATTCTTCTCCCACATTGGCTATTTACACAACAATAAAAATTGTCTGTAGGATGACAATGAAGCTGGAGTAGTAGAAGAGCAAACGAGGGATGAGATGTCGAGATGAGCAATGCGCTAAGCCCGGTGTTAAGCATTATGGGCCGTAATTACTGTCATTCTTGCATTTCTTTCTTTTTGTGAGGATCTCCATCTGGGATGGGATCATTAATAAACGGAAAAACACATAATAGTAAGGGAGATATTGCTGGAAGGGGACTCACTGGGATTGACGTGCATTATCAATATTCCGCTCACGAAACATGGCACCCGGCTACTATTACAACATCGACTAATTTTTCTGAGGATGAGAACAAGGACTTTTAATGATTATAGAGGTTGGTGACGATGTCACCTCCAGGCAGCACCTTTATCTCCACTCCAGGGGAAACGTATGAGGCAATTGAATGAAAAGTATCATCGCAAAAGTTACTGTCGCTTCCTAGAATACAAATGAAAAAATGTCCAATGACCTGATGCTCATATTTAGGTATACTCACCATGAGATTTGGTGTGCAACAATTACCACCGGAGGATATTAAAATATCTTAAAAGTTGAAATGTTTTCGTTGAACGAGCGTAATTTTCATTTTTATGAATCAGGGAAAATTTTGGTGGGTGGGTGGATGACAAACTTTTTGAGAAATTCTTGGGGGGAAATCCTACAATTAAAAACCTAAGAATCATTTGGAAATGAGTACAGCAGCAAGCGCTAAGGAAAATTAGCATACGTCTGAGAAGAGAATCACATCTTGTCTCGAAAAGCTTTTTTCTCATAATAACGACTTGGAATTATACGAATCTGACAATGTACCCTTCCAGCTAGAATAAAAGCACTTCAAACCAAGTACACTCTGCTGAGGAGTAGGTATATACATTATATGTCGTGTCATTCACGGTACTGAAATATGAGAGATTCTTTTATGGATGAGCAATGAGCATCCCATTTTCAAATCGCACCATTTGTTTTAATTTTTATCTTATGCAAAGTGATCTGTGTGTACGTGAGTACGAGATCTGATACATTTTTCTGGTAGAAAAAAAATAAATTTTTGTTCGTTCGTACATTTTAATTGTTCTTTGCATCATTTCAGGGATATTTCCTTTTCACACTGTGTGGACTATGTATCACTCTTAATATTCTAGGCAGATGCAAATGCTTTAAAAGTTCGTGCCAGCAGTTGAGAAAAAAAAACGAAAATGAATTGTTTTTCTAGAATACGCCTAAATAACAAATAATTTTACTTACCAAAGGGTCTTACAAAGCAAAACTCATTATATTTTCTGCGCATATCATGTGGATTACGACTACAACACTGCGAGCTGCGAGGATTCATGTTTTAGCATCAAAAATGAAATGAAATGTGAAATTGATCCTATTGAGCTTTGAAGATCATGGGACTTGCGGAAGTAACTGGGTACTTGATATGTACTTAAGAATCGATTAAAATTGAGGAAATGCCTTTTAGATCAAATACGTCTTGGGAATTGCATTCCTGTCTTCCAAAAGTCTGCCGCATGAGTTCAGTCAGTTCATCAGAATGCAAAAGGATAATTACAAGGGAAAGATGAATTCCATGCAATGTATTAAAGTGAAGAATGATACTCTATTTTGATAACAATGAAGAGAGTAGTAGTATATCATAGTCGTATGAGTTTATACTTACGGCGCGCGCGTGAATAAAAAATCTCTCTGTGTCCTTAACCCATTTAACAGCTTCTTTTGATTGAGCGAGCATTAAGCATGCATGAGCAGAGCGCACAAAAAGGGTTGATAGCAGGGATAATGCAGGAGCACTCACAGCCAGAGAGACATGAGCACAATCTATATGAAAAAATACGTTTTTCAGCCCCACAGCTCACAAAATAAACGCTTCTGTTGTTATAATTGTAGCTCTGAAAAAATGTGTTGAGAATGACTTGACGGATTTTGAATTACGGCGGAGCACAGTCACCTTCTACATGGCCGCTGTCGTTTGTCATTCCGAGAGTGGATGCGCACAGCACTAAGAAATTTGTTTTGGGACCAGCGTTTTTTATTTAAAACTCAATTTTGCATTGGATTCGCCATCGAGTAGGAACTGGCTGGCTGACTGACTGAGTTACGCATAACGTGCATTATCTAACTGAGAAGTTGTGAATATCAGAGAAAGAGATCACATTTCATTTCATTATTGCCCATTGTTTTCGCCAATTTAAGGGGTTTAACAGACGCACCTTGAAACTGCATAAAAATCTTTTTGTATCTACACTACTACTCCTATATGCACAATCACGACATATAATGATTCATTTATTAGCTGCATTTTAAGAGGGTAGTTATTCCATTGTTCCCACATTAGCACTTGCTGTGTGTTCTCTCCCAGAGAAGCGCACACTTGAGGGGTCTTTTTGTCGAGCACCAGCCCACCTGCTAATTACCAGTTACGGGTGATCTTCAAATCCGACTGTTTTTAAGGTTACTCTGATTTATTACGGACTTATTGCTGTTGTTTCGTGTCAAGTCGTGATCTGCCGTAGTGTCAATTTTTGTTTTGTGCTAATTTTTGTCATTATATCAGTAGTGGCAGGCAGGCAGGCAGGCAGTTTCATTTCACTGTCATTACATATTACGTGTTTCGATTTGATTATGAAATCACCGCGTACAGAGATAGACCCACGAAAAGTTTTTGTCATGGTTTGTACCAGCATCTCTCAAGTTCCACCACCATTTCATGCCCCAATTCTTCTTACCCATTCATCCCTGTTCCTCCTCCGTATCGTTCCCTTCAAAAATTCTTAAGCACACGCTCTGCCTCATTTTTCAAAGAAAAGTGTAAGAAAAAGAACAATGGATAAATCTTGAATGCCTGGTGTATGCAATGTCGAACGGAGTGTAATAGATGCCTACTTCTGAACGACCTTGCTTTCATCCTTTTTTATAGCGATCAAGAGCTGTTTTGTCTCTCTCGAGAAAAATCCCTTTTGCGTATTCTTCTTTCGGAAAAGTGATTCCTTTTATACGCGGACGAAAGTAACCTTCCTGATTCTCTATGAAATACACAACTTTTTAGCAGACAAGAATAACAAAAGTGAGACAGTAAAAAATGCAATTGATGCATTATATAAGACTAGTATCTACGAAAAAATACAAGGTGTGTAGTGGTGTATAGTACACAGCCGCCTTTTCTACAGCACCTTTTATGAGCCATGGATGGATTTTCTACGGTGTGCATTTCCACTGATTGTGCAAATTAACCATAGCTATAATTATATTGTAAGGATAAATTGTCTCGGCTCACACACGCATAGGCAGCAGCAGCAGCAGCATCAGATGAGAAAGATGATCAATATTTTGCTCATTAGGGATTCCTCCGTGTGGTGTGGCTGGTTAGCTTTTGTTGGCCTAGGAAGACAAGTTCTCATCGTTGTATAATAATTAGTTGCCGAGCAGCTTTGTTAATTGAATGATTATGTGGGGAATGGTGATGGCGACTTGAGTGAGAGAGCGAGAACGAGATGGATGAACAAGAAGGGATTATTACATACATATCTCTGATCATGTTTTATTGGCAAGGGTGACCCCACCTAGCCAGACTGTGCTAGTGTGTACACTGCACACCATTTTCCCCATTACTATGTAAAATGATCTGATGGGGTAGTAGCTCAAGTACGTAATCTCATTATTTTAGGTAGATTACCATCATCATTGGTCAAACTTGTAATGAGTTTGACTATTGTGTACCATCATCATCATGACACATCTTCAACATTCAATCAAACCTCTGTGGCCTCCACTGCCATGATACAGATTATTTTCTTTGCAAAAAAATGTATTGATACTAGTGTCGTCACGTGACGTGTCGCCACACAAAAGCAAGCTAGCAAAGTAAAATCGCAATATGTCATGATGGGTCTTCTTGAGGAAATGAGAAACTGGATCAAGTTTTGAACATCACGTTTTTTCTCAAAGGACAGTGATGATGGGGAGAATACCACATTTCAGAAGACGTTAATAGATGCTTGTAATCAATGGCTAGTTCTCAAATTGCGTTCTAATGTCCAGCTCAATTTATTTATGAGCCGGCCCGGCACCAGGATTTTAGGGCGACACAAGGGAAAAACCTATCCGTTTTGTTTGAAGGAGACTTCACAGAGTTCCATGAGGTGCAAACTAAAATCGCAGGGTGATCAGCGATATTGTGAATATTTTTGAGATATGCTGTGACTCTTGGTGTGTTATTGTGAGTGTATTGAGAGAACCCCGCCCGACCTCGAAAAGCATCATCCAAATCACACCACCAAAACTACAAGTGTGTATATAGCTTAGCCGTGCAAAAAATATAAGAGATTTGATCTTTTACCACGGTAAACGATTACTCCACAATGATTTAATGAGCAAATATGTTCAATAATCATCAGAGCAGTACATGCATGCTGCTATACAACCACTACTTCTTTACTCACTCAAATTTAGGTATAAAATTTCAGTACATGATCATGCTGAACAATCAAGGTCTGAAGGTCTCCTTTCCAAATCATAACGCCGTCGCGTTTCTCGCCAAACGCAGATACATACGCGACGCATACTTGAGTGACGATGATGAGGCTTTTTTTCAAGTTTACTACTGATTTCCGATATTTTGCATACCTAACTTACGGTATGACTTACAGTGGCAAATGCTCATAGTTTTAATATAAAAAGTGTCACTTCTCCACCTAAAGACCGGTAATTTTTCCTGGAATGTAAATGTAAGACGTAATATCTTACAATTAGTGCCAGGACGTACCGTCCTATAACATTTCATTCATAGTCAAATATTTTTGAGCAATATAACAATAATATCTCTTAAACTACCCTTTTCCTTTTTATATTGTATTACTGCATTGCTTCTTGAGATGATCTATATTATGTTTCACTTTTTTGAAATAGATATTCCTAATAATAATATCTTCAGATATAGCATTGCTTGAGCTCTTACTTCCTTTTAAACTTCACATTTGGGAGTGAACGAGCTTCTTACATACTTTTGCTATAGAAAAATGGTATAACCGACTTGCCTCTCCTTACACACTCGTCATCCCAAATTTTTTTTGTCACTCTTTCGTTTTTTTTTCTCTGCAGTAACTAATATATGTTCCTCTCTGCTCACGTAGAATAATTGCGGAAGGAAGTGGTCTCCACATTCCAATCATTTAAAGGTATACACACACCGCATGATGAGCTGGTAGGCATGCGTTGTGGAATGAAAAAAAAGACTCCTCCTTAGAGCCAACCTTTGTATTTTATATATGTGAGATACTTGTGCCTAATTTTATGGTACGTGCCTATATTTATGATTCTGGTCATTTGGTGACTTTCTTATTTGATTTGTCTGTGATTTATGTCTGTATTTTGTCAGTAATAACTACAACTCGTAAATCTTCAATCTCGTAGACACAGGGACTCTTCAATAATGTGCACGAAATTCATGTCGAAGAAAGGTCAATGATAAACAAGAACAACAGGATCGTAAACAATATATATATACGTAGGTATATGTTTTTAGAAGAATCCGTTTGGTATAGAAAACGAGCCGTAAATGATGATGGGAAATGGCAAATAATTGTTTTCATCTCGACGACCGCCGTATTGTATATATCATATATCGTTGCACTCCAACTTGCAACAATTCCTCATTTGTTGAATTAATCTGGTCAGAAGATTTTCTAGATTTTCCTTTTTTTCTGAAGGATGATGGTGATGATGATGATGATGATATTTGCTGTAGGTTATGCAAGTTACATCTTTGTAAAAGGTATGAGCAACCCAACCCAACCCAATGTGCTTTTGATGATTGTTGACAAAACACTATAGAGAAGAGATCAGAATGTGTGGTTATGTATTCAGTTCTGTGGATATTGGCAATAGGTGGACGCTGCACACACACACACACACACAGAGAGAGAGAGAGACAAAATGTAAGAGAAAATTAGATCACTTTCCGCTACCGACAAAAAGCACAGAGCAACTCTCACAAAATGGAAAGGATGATGGGATGATTATTTATGAGATGATTATAATTTTTCCTACTCGATATTCGATAAAATGCGGTTGGGCAATCGTGTCTAATATCTGCATCATTTTATGAATCTTATCAGAAGGGATGAGATGATGATGATGGTGAGGGGAGACGAGACGACGAGAGGAGACTCATATACAACATGTGTGAGGAGGATGGCATGTGATGTGATATATGTAACGGTAACTGGACTCCCTACTAAGGACAAAATATCATCTTCTCGCGAGAATCTTATTATACTACACAATTTACAAGGGACATGGATCCTTTTCGATCGAAAAAAGTGTAACAATTGATCAAATTGAAGAAGGCTTCCTGTTTAATAGGGAGCAGTTTTGGATTGTAGAAAAACCTGTTGTAGGTTGGCAATAATAGTGCGAAAGCATCATGCACCATCCGTTTCTGTTTACTATTTACATAAACAACGGTGATTACACCGCCTAGCCTGAGTAATGCAAGTTGTGTGTCTGCTGATGTGAGTGCGCAGAAAAAAGGCATCTTTTTTGCTCTATATGATGACACAGATGTTGTTGGCGTGAATGAAACGGTGTTGGCTCTACGAATTGGAAGAACCACGCCAGCAGAGAAAATGTGGATGTCGAATAGGAATATTCATATTGCCACACCATAAAAGAAAAAGGGAGGATGAATGGATGGAAATATATATTGAGCAATTGTTGCCCATCACCAAGCATCTCTACTAGACACGTCTCCTCTTCATCGCACATTTTCTCTCGAAGCTACAATATTTGAAAAAAAATTATTAGAAGACAACCACATTGGGGCTCCAAGTGGATGTGTGTGTAGTAGTGTCCACTATTATACAGATCAACTTGTCAAAGACTGACACAAGCCGGTCAGCAAAATCGTAATAGACCCATGAGTTGTGCGAGACAGGGGAGCATCAAGCAAAGCAAGAAAAAGAGTTATGAGATGATGATGAATTTCTTAAAAACAATTTCAATTTTCACTTTCTGGCTCATCGTCATCATCATTCTGATTATGATGATGAAGAGCTTCGCAGCAGAGCAACTCTGTTTGTGAGAAGCCGTCGCTCATTTCAGGATTGAGGTGACTTTTTTCACGTACAAAAATGATATTGCCAAAAAAAAAAAAGTTTGCAGAGTGTTGTTGTGATTAGTTTCATCAAGTTGATCAACACCAACTCATTAGCGGGCAGAGATGACGAGAACACAAATCATTTGCGGCTAAAGGAGAGAATCTTTTTACCTGTACGGGCTTGCATAGGTATCGATACCGATCTGATGTTAGGGGATGGATGGGGTTAACGAGTTATTACCTTGGTCATTCATCATTTCTTTCTTTCTGCTTTTGTCGTGGTTTACATTGCCCCATGATGTACTCCAGGGTGTAGAGAAGATCCTGTTGTTTGTTTTGGTTGAACGTAAAAACTGTCGAAGTGACCGACCGACTCCTAACGGAGTACCTACCTAGATGCTTTTAGCTTCATAATTGATTGTGTATTGAGATGGAGGTAGGCTTTGTCGCAAAACTGAGAAGACGGGTTTAAATGGAATGCAAAATCATTTGGGGACCCCGGGACCTGACGCTACTTGACTTGATCTCTCTCTCTGCGTGTATTTGTACACTTAATTTGTATGACTTTATTGCAGACAGTAGACAGTTGTGATTCTCAAGTTGTGTTCCGTTCACATCGTAAAGTTTTAAAAAAACAACAACAGGGTTTACATCTGTTTACAATGAAATTAATGTGGTCGACTCTCTGGGTCTCTGAGAGTTAAAATGTTTAAGAAAATCGACAAAAACCGGTTTCCTTTTTTCACGAAAAAAAGTCGAGACGAGGGAGAGGATATGCGGTGCCGACACAAGTGCTACCAAATCATCATGATAATAACAATATAATATAATAATAATGGTTTAGCAATTGCTGCAGTTAATCAACACACTTCATTTTTCTCCCATGTCAGATGCATTTGCACCCTAGTACAATATAATGATGAAGAAAAGGCAAAACCAGAATGTGAACCTTATGCATTCCCCCGACTCATCTTACATTCTGTAACATTACACACAAAAAACACGCACAACACGAACGCGATGGGTTACACTAGTGCAAACGTGCAAAGCGACTCCCCAAAATTGTTTTAGGGTGCAAACTTCAAAATGGGATGGGATGCATATAACAAGTCTTGTTCTGTTAATTATCACTTTTTAATATTTGCAGAAGGGGAAAGCAAGTGAAAAAACGGCATCGGCAAAAAAGGGACAAAAAATAACTTTAAACGACAAACTCTAAATGCAATTTTGAAAAAAACACAGTTTGGTAGTTTTTTCTTCTTCAATCAGAATATTTATAATGGGCCACCTACTATTCGACTATGATTCTAAAGATGTTTTTGCTTCCTTTTTATTTCATCATTATGAAATAGCTGATAGCTTCTCTCTTGAACTGTGTAAGGCCAGGGCATAAGATCATGGAAACTGGGAGAGATGATTGAACAGACGCAATCCCAACCCAGCATCATCCCACCCATTTCTTTTTTACATTCTATTATATAATGCTCGATGAGATCGTTGGAGATATATTTGAAAAATTATGCAACAAAGCAAATCACTGTACAATTCAATTCTATCGATTCTCTGTAAACTAGTAGATTTTTAGCATTGCTTTCATTATGGTTGTTAAATAGCTTAGGAGGAAAGAAAAGGATGTGTTTTTATGTTACTTTTAGTACCCCATTCACCAGTAATTACGATCACTTTGTGGAGCTACTTATGTTCAGAAAGTGATAATGATGATGATGACAACGATTTGTATGTTTTTCTGCGACCATCAAGGCTATCGAGTGGATGTCTAGCGTAGAGATAGATCTCTGGCTGGTGGCTGCGCATCGTGAAAGGACTCTATTCACTTGGGTGCATTACCGCATCCTTCTTTCTGTACATAAAAAAGAAGTTGCTGGCGAAAGGCTGCTGAGCTGACTGCTGATATGCTGAGGCTGATGCAGAGCCTAGACCAGACTTTTACGACCAAGAATTCGGTTGTCAGTCTTGTGAGGTCTTTTGTTAGTCTCCTCCTTTCGAAGAGCTTGATGTGTACTCGTCGCCTCTCCGCTTCTGAAGTGGTTGAGTGGTCGCGTGCCGTGATCATATAGAACCGGAGGAACAATGCATTCTCTCTCCTCGAGTGTCTCTCGACTGATTTTCTTGTATAAACAAAACGAGCAAAATGAATTACTTTACGCAACACTTGCAACAATGGAGAGACCATACTCTCATAAAAAAGTCGCTCTTGTTTTCACAAACAGATAATCAGGCAGATATAACAATAACAATGAAAGAATCTCTCTCATTTCTTGACGATTCTCAGCCCATTATTTTCCCTGTTTTTACTCTTGTTTTCCAAACGAAGAGGGCACGTCAGGCTGCAATTATGTATCAAAAATGGTTTTTGTTGATGTCATCATTATCATCCTCAGTCATCATCATCATCACTGTTTAGAATAACAATGGAAGTGGGACTGAGCCAATTCAATAAAAATCAACATTTCGCAGGGACTTTTTTTCACCACTTTTCGTCAGAATTCGTTTAGACGAAATATTGTGTGTGGCGTTGCTGGCTTTTGTGATTTTGGGGTGGAGGAGTTGAAGAATTTTATACATTTGAATGAAGAGCTCTGACTGAAGTACAGGATCTTGTATAGATATCATTGGACACAAGACACAATACATTTTAGGGATTTCCTTGACTTTTTATATTTTTGTTTCAGAACAAAAGAAATACACGTGTAGATATATGCAAGCGAGCAATGTGAGCATAACCAGACAAAATACTTTATAATAATGCATTTTTTGTGATTACGGGAATTGACAGGGATTTTTTTTCAATTGGCGAGTTGTTATGATGAATGGTGGTAGTGGTTACTCATTGGATAAATTATGAATTGGGTCTTATTGGGTTCACTGTTAAAAAGGATTATTATGATGCTCTCGAGATAATCAGAGTGGTGGTTTGTGCTTGGCTCACAAAATGTTGAATAATGTGGTGATGATGATGATGACTACGATGATCACATTTTTTATGTATTATACCTTGTTGTCTTTGCTACAGATGACTAGTTTTCTCTCAAGGATCCACCAGCCCGTGCCCAGTGTTCAGTGCCACTGCGTCGTCAACTGGGTAAAGCGAAAACCACAAAAAGAGCACCACCATCAGATCATCATCATCCCCCATTTTTCCTCCCCACGTTGTAACTAAATGGCTAACGGACATTACGTACGAGCATCACCCCCAGTGTGAGGAGGTGCAACATTAATAAAAATGTTCATCCATTTTGGAGTACATATATGCGCTTATGGACTCTTCACTTTTGCCACCGCACACAGAAGACAACGCACACACACAAGTATGATGACTTGATAACAGAACAGGCCATCATCATTTCAATAATGGATAAAGTGGATGAAGTAATTGTGATTCTGTGCGGAGATCTCTCTGCCAAGCATCACATGTGTGCAATCTGGCTTACTAACCCTCATTGTTTGCTAGTATATATTATTCTCCATCTTAATATAAGTTGTTTAAATGTATGTATAATATATATATATACTTATATATATGTTTTATTGTCGTAGTCATTTTATTCATCCCCATCGCTGTATTGACTAGAAGAGAAATACCCTGAAGACAAGATGCGATGATGATGATGATCATCATGATGATGATATAGTGTTGTAGTTAGAAGAGGATAGCTGTGTATGACCACACCCAAGCGAAAATTCCCCAGTATACGAGATTTTTGTGCAGAAATGGTTTGCTTGTACACAGACGATGTACAGTTATACATTTTTTTCTGCAACATCCCTCCCCGGCACAGATGCCTGCAGCAGTTGATACTAGAGCAAGGATGAATTTTTATAACAAGTCATTTCATTGTTTGCTCTCGAATACACATTTTTTATATAATCAAAAACCGCAACAAGACTGCAGTCAATAATGACTCTGCAAAGATGTTGGATGTGTTGGATGTGTGGTGGTGGGACGACAATCGTCCACTGCACCGTATTGTGATCCTGATGATGATGATGATGACGCTTGTTGTAGCTGCTGCTAGAACTTTGCGTCTATTGTTACGCTTCTTGCTCCCTGCTCCTGTTGACTCACTGCCTTACTGAAATACATTTTTTCCACTTGTTCTATCCAAAAAGTCAAGAAACTCAAGAGCAAAAGTGTGAGTTTAATATGGTGGTTATATCATCAAAAACTAGAGATTACGATCATCTAAAGATCATAATATTCGTTGAGTACGTTGATGCTGGGCTATGCATGCATGCGGAAAGTGGATGTGGGATGTCGAGCAAAACGATGAGAGTACAATGAACGGACTCGAAAATGCTATTTTTATTTATTTAATTACTATACAAAACCTTATACAGTAGATGGTGTTATATATATATCTTATATATTTAGCCAAAAATGAGCAAAAGTATAAAAAAAGAAACAATTATATAAAATAACTTTTTTAAAGTTGATCTTGGTTTCGTATTATTGTATTATGGTATGATGATAATGATAATCACATCATCTCCTTAATACCCATGCAGTCCACCTTCCCCTCATGCGATAATTACTATAACCATGCAAAACACTATTTTTGCATGGGGTAGGTTTTGCACTTAAGCATCACTCTAAAAGAAAGGGTAAAAGCCTCGCCTCGCCTCCACACAGCTCAGAACACCAGTTACACTTGTTCAAGTGAGGTAATAATCACAGGATGCCTGCCACTGAAGAAGAATGAAAGCATGCCAAAAATGATTACGTATATAAAAACACATTCATATGTATCCGTACTTGCTGCTGATGATGTGGTGCCGTGCCGTCATATATAAGTCGTAACAGAACAGAGTTCAATAATACATTATAAAAAGCTTCAATACTAACTTATCTGTTTTGGCCGTACATAAACCTCGTCGGGTATACGAAAGGATGAAGTAGTAGTGAGCAGATAAGGGATGCAGATAGAGTGCCACACTACTGCTCTCGTTTTTCTTTTCTTTCACTTTCCTTTGAGATCACTATTAAGAGCAAAACATGCAGATGTTAAGGTGAGATGAGCAGGGTAGTGGCTTTTGGGAGTTTAGGTACCGCATCAAAGCACACGACGTTACATTATACAAGCACAAACCAAACCTGCAGCCGCTGTTGTGTGCAAGCAAGATGAGATGCGTCGGATATACCTGTTGCAATATAGGTACGTTTGAAGCGTATAATGCATCCCTTCGGTAGCGTATAGACGTGCACCAGACCACACTAATTTTTTAGTAAACCAACGTATGAAAACCACAAACGAAAGTGAATCTTATGATGATAAGGTGGTGAGCATATAAACAAGTGCAATAAGGCATACCTACCTAGCAGCACAAAATATATAGAGCAGTATCTCAATTTTGAGTATAATTTGGAGTATCATGAAAAATTGTGAGTAAGTCTCATTGTGACCGTTTTTGATACTTTGATACATCTTTAAGGGCAGCGACTTTGCTCTACTGACTCTGCCCATCGGTGCTATCCCTAGTGCTTGCTACACCGCGCCCCATCCCCATCTTTCAAGTGCATTTCGAGATGAATGAACGAGTAAGGATAACACGTAACAATTATCACAATCGGTGAGGAACTATAAGCATTTGTATACAAAAACTACTACTGTGTATGTGATTATTCAATGTATTACGATTGAGTGATGAGGATATGAGGCGAGAGCATTGAATTCATGGAGGGACACTCCCTTCCCAACTATTTGCACTTTTAGATAGCTCGATAGCACACACACACACAACACACACACGAAAATTGAAGACACTACGAACGAACACGGAATGAAATACCCATTGGCTTAGTGACTCACTTGTTAAGACGATATACATGTTATATGTGTATTGAATCACTTTTATTTTCACGCAGACCACACCACACGAAATAACCACGCCATGGTCGAGAGATGCTGAGAGTGAGGGGATATACACACACAGGTTGCTTCTTACAAACGTTACATGTGAGAGCCCTTAGCTTTTCTTGTCGGATATGGTGTTCTCATTGCTATTCCGCAAATCCCTGTGCATGCAGACAAAATGCTCATTGTCATCAATTTCCATCATCAAGAGCAACAAGTCATAGATAATACACAGCACAGAATTGACTTTTTATTGTAAAAAAGGTAGCTTACAAGTGAGATTTTAAGGAGAGGTGAGCCGAGTGTAAAAATAGCAAAAGAGTAAAAGAAGGGTTCATCAGTGGGCCTTTGCCTTGTCTTGGATTGTTGTGTGTTGTCGAGAAATTGTGTAATCCCAGAGTGTAATCCATTCCTGACTTTTTATTATACTTGTACCTACTCAACACGGGAACACGTTGTTCGTCGAAAACTTTATCACATTCTGCAAAAATACGAGGATCAAGTGCACACTGCTCACGGATGTCAGTCACCATCGCACAAGTGCACATGGTGGTAGCACGTAAAAATACCTCTTTGTTTTTCTTCCGGACAATAATGATTAAAACGGAAACAGGATAACAAATTTATACTTATACTGATTAACCGATTGAGATTTCGAGTGGAATCGTGTTAAATTAATACATATTATAGTTAAGAGTAATATACTAAATGAATTGTGGAAGTGGAGAAAGGTGAAAACAGGATTCTTTTGTTTCAGTCACTTTTTTTCTGAAACATGGCTGCTGTATGGGAAACCCTGAAGAAGCAACAAGTGAGAGCTGCTGAGTGTGCGTGAGAGAAGCTATGGAACGGTTGTACTGCGTTCACCTGAACAAAGAGCAAGTTGAAGTTGAAACTTGTTTCAGATTGAGATTCATCTAGCCTAAAGTTGTGTCTTGAAAGGGTGAACTTCGTTTTTTAAACAGTTTATTTCCTCCGATACCCAAAGTTTTTATTTATAGCATTGGACACTATTGTGTTTTCATTTTTCGTGAAACTGTGTGACAGCTTCTCGTATACACGCTACTATACGTACTGTTTCCAAAAGTTTGGGATTTAAACCGTCAGCACTTGTCTAGCTTTATACCGGATAATTAAGGTAATTATAATGTTTTCTCTGCCTTCGATTTGTGTGCATTTTTCAAACCTATGCCATGTATAGGCATTTGTCATGCATGTCTATAAGAAATTACGTATTTATGGTAATATATAGTATATGTGAAGAAGAAAAAAATCCCATGAACATTTTTTACTTGCGGATAGAAAGGGCAATTAGAGAACAAGTTGTACTACTCGAGCGGTGTCAATAAAGCAGTTGCTTTTTCACTGGGAGCATAAGTGAAAGTCGCTTTTGTAACTGATTTTTTAAACTAAAAAGGCGACCATGTGACCACAATCCAATCCACATGTTGGTTCGCCTCTCCTCTTCTTAGACATTTGCTATACTTATTTGACGGGTTTATAGTCAATCCTTGTGGATTCCTCTAATGTGAATCCGTCTGTCGTCATTCGACATTGCTCCCACGTCGGGGCATCATGAGACTCCATTTGTCTCTCCAGATTGGATGAATAACTGTAATTTTGACTCTTCTTGAACAAATCTGCATTTGTATTCGAAATCCCATCATATCTGTTATATTATATATGCTACTATTTACGATGTACCGTGCATAATACAACTTTTATTTGGTTTGGTTGGATGACAAAAGGGTAGAAAGGATAATATATTGAAGCAAAAGTGTGGTGTTTGATACGCACAGTAATAAAGAATTATTATTGTTACACATTCAACATACTTCGTCTTCTCAATAATATCCCAGTTAATGACAATAATAACAAAATGATGAGGATGATGATAGGAAAAATGAAATGGAGAGTGAGCAGGTAGCTCTCAGTGTGAACTTCCATCCAACTCATCTCTCTAGCATACCTATTGGCTGCGTAACTTTAAAATGTGTAACAGTACACGATGGGATGATGATGATGATGATGGGGATGAGGACGAGAAAAAGTTGTAAGGACGAAGGAGAGAGAGATGGTGGATGGTGGCAGAGAGGATGATGATGATGATCATGATACCACACCCTGTTTGGTTCGATGTTCCTTCATATTATTACTGCAATATTTTTTTTTGCTACAAGAGACAGATGAGCTTGTAGTAAATAAATAAGGGATTCATGATGATGATGACGATGTTGTGTGTAGTTGTTAATAAATGGGAATATAATCTGATTGTATGAGCAGCTGAGAGCGTGCATTCGACTTATTGCATTGCAACAAAATTCGTTTTTTTTTTATTCGAGAAGGACGACCGTCTTGTATAATGCGGATCAGCCAGTATCAGAAAAAAATATCTTAACATGTATATATTTTTTTCTGTATATGCGTAGTAATGCATAAATGCATATTCTATATCATGTACATATATATGGTATTATTATTAAAGTTGGACTGCAAAGTGAGCGAGTGAGTCGAAAAAGGGAATGAGATGAGAGTGAGGATGGCGATGCAGTTTTGCGAGTCGTCTTGATCTAGTTTTTCCATCCCACCACACCCTTCCAATTGCTTGAGCTTCTTCAGCTGCTCTCAACTCAAGTCTGTGGCTGTGGCTGCCAAAGCTTGCTCACTTTCGTCGTCCACTTCGTCTTCAGCATCCTCTCTCATCATCAAAGCGTCGTCGTCGTCTTCCCTTCGTCTTCTGCTTTGCCGAGGACATCAACTCAACTTACTTTTTTTTTGTAAAGCCGAAGCCCAACGAAAACCAGAGAGATCGAAAGAGACATAATATAATATAATAATACATATACCAAAATGCAGGGATACTTACTTCACTGGCTGTTACTTTCGTTTGATTTGCACCACGCCACAGCAGCAGCAGCAGCAGCAGAGTACCACCTTGGTGCTCTCTGATCTGATGCAGTTTTGTAGGATGTGGAGAGGAGACACGAAAAAAAAAATGTAACACAATAATCGCATTTTTACCTGTGCATAATATGATGACGATCATTATATTCAGTAGATCATTGTATTGGCAGGAGCAAGACTATTTTTTTCATGATGTGAAATCCTCTTCAAACTCCATTTTCTGTATACAATCGTGGTTATATGTGTATATTTTTATTGTAATAATAATCAACATCAAGTTGGTTGGTCACATAACAATATTCGCATTTATTACGTTAAGATTATATGATGCGGTGTTGTTCATTGCTTCAGAGAGAGAGAGAGAGAGCACACAGAGCAGAGCAGAGTTGATACATATATTTTGTTATTGGGATGCTTGAGTGGGGCGCGTCCATCCACCTTTTTCCAATGTTCGTCTTCTCTCATCCTTTTTTTTCTGTTACACTTTTTTATCTTTTATTTATTATTGCAGAATACATTTTATTGCTCACTCACAGCCACCATTGAACAATCTCTTGTTTCCATCATTGTCCTCTCTTTGGATGTGATATTGATATTGAGTGAGAGTGACTAGAAGAGATCCCTTCACGAAACAAAAAATCACTTTTAGCCAAAAGCTAAGTTGTAATCGGTCGACCTCCACACAAAACGTCCTTACACATCCATCTTGCAACTGATTTTATTCGTTCAAAGTGGATAAAAAATGAGAAAAAATGGCAAATCTTAAATTCTCTCACTTGTGCTGCATTATAACATTTTTTCCTACATTTACATTGGATTAATTCCACTGCATACAGAACAGATATAAATTAACATTTTTTACGAGATGAGGGATGCTGTAAAATGCAGGTAGGGCAGGGTTGTCTCTGGTGGTGAAGATGCGTGTCTACCCAATAATCATCTCGTCACTGGTTCAATATATTCCATTACATACAACTTCGGAGTTACACTCCTGCACTAGTTCCATCCATACCTGCCTGGGCCAGTCCGAACTCCAAAACTAGTTGTCTTCAGGATGCGTACTAGATTTTTTTTGTATAAAATGTGCGAAAGAGAACGACCTTCTTCTTAAAAAAGAATCCACTTCAAGCCGAGATGTTTTCACAGATTTTACACAGCATCATCATCAGATTGCTATCAATTCTGCTTCGACACACGGTGGTAGAGGTGGTGGTGGTGGTGGTGAAGAATCCAGTTCCTGGATGTCCTTAACAAAAAGGCGTGGACGCCTATTGGCAACAGTCTTCTTCCCTGTGAGATGATAAATATATTGTGAGCATGCAAAATGGATGGATGAGTCTTGCTATTACTTTTTGTACCTCTGAATTACCCTGCGACTGTGGGACAGGACAAGATCAAGATCAGCAAACTTGTCGTGCTTTGCGGCTATTGTTGTGTATGATGGTGATTGAATGATGAGCAGAGAGCCTCCATCATCATAAATTAATGTCCAAGTGACCGGCCTAATTTACATCTAATTAAGAGAAGTTCTGCGACATCGAAACCAACTCTTTTGGTGGATGCTCGTAAAAGCGACTAGTTTTTTTTTCTGACGAGACTACGAAATATTTTCGAAGATATTATGCGCAAATCTAACTTGATCTCTAAACGATTTTTGCTCTATTTTACCACGGCAAAAATGGTCTAATAAAGACATGCTGGTGGCCTCGGTGTGTGATAGGGGGACAGATGGGATCTTGGACGAGGACCGTACAAGAGGATTATTTTTGTAGCTACGACACTTTCAAGTTATTTTGTAAAAAAGAGTGGACAGCATTGATAATAAAGGATTGAAGAGATTTTCAGTCCATATTTGGAAGCTGATCCATTTCAAGAAGCGAGTCGAAGCAGAATGATCTGATCACAAAAACACGGTACACAACACAAAAGCGGCAGATGGGTTCCTTAGTTGACAAAAAGGGACACGCCATCATGCGAGTGAAGATCATCATCGGCTTTGTGAACACAAGTTAAATACTAAGTCATCCTCCCATAATAATTACGACCAATATATCATCCCCAGAAAATAATGACTAAATCGTAAAGACATATATGCAGAGTCTAATTCTCTTAAGTAAATAAACACCTTTGAAGACGACGACGACGACGACGAGGGGCAACAACTTCGCCTTTTATAAATGCATTGCCGAAAACATAATGCAGTCCATGTAACTCACCACCACCTCCACAATTATTACCGTTATGAATCCATCACTGACCGACATTTACAAAAGCAGATGATTACTTCAGATAAAATATAAAAAACCAATCATCACTCTGCATTTTTTCCCTTGTCGAATCTCCTAATTGGAAATAACGTAAGAGTTTAATGAGGTGTATGCCTGTGCGATTGGGCGCTAGTCCTAGAAAATGCTTGCTTGCTTGCATCATCATCACCATCAGCATCATTGTATTCACTCGCCACATCACCCTGTAGTTAGTTGTTAAAAAAAACAAAAGGAAAATGTCCTTTTTTGACCACGTCTCAAGTAGCCCCATCATGAGTGTCCACTTCAGCTAGCTCAAGAGGACGCACGCTTGTAATAAATCTGGAGCAGAAGTTCCACTAAAATACATAAAACATTCCTTAATTAATTTACAGCCTATTTACAAGATACCGTCCATTTTGGAGGGATTACAAAGGACTTTAATGGGCTGCTAAATATTTTTGGCTTTATAACAATCGCATAATACACGAGAACAGGAGAGTGCTTTCTAAATGATCGTGAGTAGAAATGAGAGACACACGGTGAGATGGTGTAATGAAGAGACGCTTTGTCAAATGAAAGCTGCTCTCGTGGTCTGATGGTGCGTGCAATCCACTTCCATCCCTATTTCTACAGACGAGATGCAAAGTGGAATGATTACGCAAGGACGTTCGTATCGCTTATTGCTCATGTTCACGCCTAAATTAGCTAATACCATGCTTATTTTTTATTTCTTTTTGTCCTTTTCCTCGTATATATTGGTAGGTAGGCACATCACTTTCCATTTTTCGAAGGGATACGTACGTATGCAGTTAGTTAGTATACTTTAGAGTTGCATTTCGCCACACAAATTTTCTTGATATTAAATGGTCTCCGTGCGGTGCACAATTTTTTAATTATTTTTGGTGAAAAAAGAGCGGAACATGAGGATAGGGAATGGAGTGCAAGCGAGGAAAACTCGTTATGTCATCACCACCATCATCATTGTCACCAGAACCACAGATCAAAACGGGCCGTGGTTTTTTTCATGATTTTTGCGATCGTATATGTACATACACCGTCCATCACGCTCTTAATCAGGTTCCCTTGCTCCTTGCGGTAAACTATGTGTAGTAGATTGGAAACATTATGCATGTTTTTTGGTGGTGAATGTCTTGAAAAAATGTAAAGTAATTGTATATATGGAATTGAAGCAAAAGTTGGCCCAAAAAAGCAGTGCTGCTGTGTCATCCAACTTATATACCGAAGGCCCTGAAAAGGCCACGTGAAATCAAGTCCCCCTTCACCAACTTTTTTTTACTGAAAAAACTAAAAACAAGAAAAAATCAAGTGATAATTAGAGAAGTTATATGCACGCACACATTTCGCTTTACAATACTGTGGAGCCATCCATATTGATTGTATCGGATGAGGAAGTTGGCAAGATGGATATGTATTGGTCCTTAGATGAAATCTGTTTTAAGAGATACGTACACGCAATTAGAAACACATGAGGATGATGGTGACACGCTAGCTCGCTCGCTACCTATGATGTGTTCTCTTTTACGACTTGTCAAGACAATTACAAACAATTAATGTTTTACTTCGAGGAAAAAAACATGGATACCCTTTTGTACTCTGCTGATTGGATGATGGTGGAAATTCTTGCGGAATATTGAAAAGGCTATTTTAAAATCAGATTGGATAAATAAGTCATGCCTATATTGGATCGAACAAGTGTATCAACTCAAGTGGCTCATTATTGTTTTTTTCCTTGCTTGATGAAAATAGGTGAGTCACGAGTCGGGCACAAGCCAACCTTTTTTAAAACCGCAGTCTCGCCTTCATAGTTAGTCGCTCACATCCTCTGAGCCTATTTCCATCCATATTGGCTCTCGGCTAATACATCTCTCATCTTTGTTGCCCAATTTTTCAAAGCAGGGTTGTGGTGGGTACTTAGAGAAAATGGTGCCCCAGGGCTGCCACGACTTTTGGTCGTCGTCGTCTCAATATAAAAAGCTAAAACTTGTGTGATGTGATGCATGCTTTGTGTTACATAGCTTCCATATCGGATAAAATAGTTACCACCACCGCCCTGAATCTCTGTATCCATACGATATTTTTGTTTCAGAGCAAATTGCACGAAAGACTTTCTTTCAAACATTTTTGTGTACCCGCGAGCTAATCACGAGTAAAAATTGCAATGCCTACAGCTTACAGGAGGGCGATGGCTGTGTCGGTGTTGCGAAAAAGAAGAGAAAAAAATACAAAACAAAAGATTTGGATCTTGTATAATAATCCCTAGCTAGCACTTCTTCCACTTTTTTTTTGTTTCACCACATCGCCAAGATTATGTGCGTAGGACATGCAGAAATGCACAAATCCAATCATGAAAAACCACACAGAAGTCTCTGTAGAAATATTGGTTGTTTCACATGGGACAGCCAAAGTGTACATAATATTATTGTTTTATCAGATCAATCGAAACGTCCATTTTGTTGCACATGCATCGCCATATATTTATTACGTGTTGCTGCAAGTCAACTAAACAAATTCGAGCTTTGCTTTGTAACGAAAAAAAAAACGATATTGCATTGCAAATTGCAAGTTATTGCTGGTGTTGACATGTTGGATTTTTTGTTGTCTTTTTTGTCACACGACACTCGTGTGTCGTTCCTCGTATCCTCGTGGATGTGGATATGGACAAAGAATTTCAATTAGTATGCACATGATGGGTTATAAAAGCGCATGCGAAAATGGTCTTGCAGACTGATTGAGAAAATCCTTGAGTGATGTAAATTGAGAGTATCAATTCCTTTGGTATTTTTTTTTTCTCGACTTGTGTGCAAAACACAAAATGGATGTACAGTTAATTGCATTTTGCATCTCGATACAGACTCTACCCAACCTGCATACAAAACCTTAGCTTTGCATACCAAGTGCAATAATAATGTGAGTAAAGTGGTGTTTTTATTTGCATCTCAACATTTCTACAAGCTAGACACAATGTGTGAGGAGGGAATGCTGATGATTAGATTTTGTGTCTATAAAGCTTTATTATAGAGGATATTTTTCAGAATGATCTTTCGAATTAGGTATTCACCTCGTCGAAATCTAGTCTATTGAATACGTTATTCAAAGTAAGTTTTTGATTATTTAACGAAATCGAAAGCCTCGCGTAGAACATGTAAGAAAAACATCCTTCCTTGTTATTACTCACTTTACCACGATACTTTATATGTGTTATTTCAAATTTTTTTTTACTACGTGTTGTGGTATTACCCTTTCTCTCGTAAGAAAACCACTTTTTTATACTCTTCTTCAATAATTTTTTCCCCTGCGCTTTTACACAATATTTATTCGTTTTTTTGGGCTGGGTAGGGCTCAATTGGTTTTGATAGCCACAGCTCAGAAAGAATGTAATTCAGAATTAAGACGGGACTTGCACAACAGCACTGAGAAAAAAGAATGCGAGATATCATATCGCGTTATCCTTTATCATATCTCCAATGATGCACGTTTTTTTTTGAACAGAGCTGAGCGCAGAGTACGAAATATCCAATACCTCCCAAGAAAAAAATGTAATCTTCATATGTGAATTGCATATTGCAAGATTGCGGATATACAGAGAATGAATGTGATCACATGCATCATTTACGTCGTTTGTCGTCATCTTGAAAAAAAAAGAATTGGTTCACTGATCAAAGCAAAATGGCTTAAACAATAGGGATCGAACGAAAGCATTCTATAACATTCTTGCATCCTCCGATCGAAGTCGATATTCGACGAGTATGTCGTCGTAGTCTTCGTAGAATAGCGCGCTTTATTACGCGTGACAAAAAAGAGAAGATGAGAATGACCAAGGGGAAAAGACCGCTTCTCATTTTGTGGCGATTGAAACCTGCCCCACCACCACACCACCATGCCACGCCACAACCACCACCGCCTAGCTGTGAGCAAATTTTGTTACGTATTTCGCACATATACAACTAACTCTTGTGGATGATGATGATGATTACGAATTTTGCGTATCAACTTTTGATAGCCATTTTCCCATTGAAAACTATATACACTGCAACAGGAGTAGCAGTTAGTAGTAGTAGTAGACGATATAGAATAATGCGATTTTTTTTGTAAACATGATGCTTATGCATAAGACTTTTTGGAGTGATTATGTGTACATGTTATTGCACGCTTACGAGGATTTTTGTGGGAGCGAGAGAGTGAAAGTTTAATTGCCTTGCAGAGCATCATGCATGCACGTACTCTGAAAGATCAAGTAAAAATTGATGATGACTTGCTGCATACACACGCTCACTGTATACGTAACATTATCTACAAAAATGAGTTTTTTTTTTGATAATCTGTTTCGCCTTTTGCTGCCTATATGAGCATAAGATGTGTGGTAATGGGGAATGCATAACAAAAAATGAATTGGAGAATGGAGACTTTTTTAGAAGAAAAAAAAATGCGCAGATAAGCCAAGGATTCTCTTCGACATGGTTTAATCATTTGATCACTTTTGTCTTTTGTACTTGGATTTTACAGTGTGGAAGTGGTTCCTTCTGTGGATGCGTATATTTTACTCTAAACAGCAGAGACTCTAGGTAGATTACACGGGCCTATTGAGGATTTGGATTGTAAAAAAAATAAATGTTTGTGAATGCAAGTGAGCCTGAGAGATCTGCAGGGTTTCATTGTGCTGATGGCGGTGGTGGCGATGATGATAGTTGGAATAATCGAGGTTTTGCAATTGAGCAGCCATCAAGTGTCTTTAGATGTGTTGGGGATGAGATGAAAAGACTGAAAACCACGGAAGCTTTTCAGACTTTTGTAGACATCATCGTCGTCACCGCACACTGCTGACACCGTCGGTTGGCGTTTTAATGTATTCCAAGCCTCTTTATTACCTCCTGCCTGACAATGGTGATGACGCTTTGGTGATTGGAGGTAGTAGTGTTTTATAAGGATGCAAAAGTCGGTAGGATGAGAAATAAGTGGTTTTTCTTTAAACAGGGGAATCATTGGAGAACCTTGTAGGCCAAGGCAAACCTATTCACACATTCTTTTTAACATATACAAATATATATCTACAAAGATCTGAACAACACAGTTTTCCCTTAAAAAGCTGGTCTTTGCAAGAAAATTTTGCAGTCTTTTGTTGAAGTTGAATGGATCTTAAGGTTAAACAAAAAAAATGTTACCTGTTGTCGTCGTATATGTGTAAAGTATATGTATGATTACACAGTTGAGTCGTCGGTGACTTGCGACGAAATGAATTATGTAGTAAGAACTGTTTCCGCTCAATTTCAAAGGCAACATAAACATGGCACAAAAGTGTCCCATGATTTATCTATTCTAATTGATGCCTATAACCCTGAATAATCAAGTCAGGAGCATGACGGTGGGAACAAGGCAGAAATAGATGAAAATGAAGGTGGCATTGACGTCGATTGCGGTGTAAATTCAAACAATCCGTTGTTAGGCTTCCTTGCGGTGTGTAGGAGGAGGAACACGGTGGGCATTGCATTGGATTCTGGCATTCGTCATGGGTAAAGTGTAAAGTGCACCAGGGACAATTGCTAATTGGGGGAATGAAGAAGGCTCCAGAAGAAGGCTCAACAGGATTTAGTCCTTCGGACAAGGTTCCTTGGCCTACTAAACGGGGAAACCAATGCCAGGGGGGATGATGATCTTCTCTCTACTACCACCCGCAAATAATCTCATTTTTAGCTCATGTGACAGTGCCACTGCCACCTTGCCTTTTTTACGTGTTGTTGTGTGACTTTACACGTAGGGCTTTTGAAGCGTATCTATGTCATCCTTTATATTCCCCATCATGTTTGTCTCGGTACATGCTAGTTAGTCCCATGATGAACGACAATTGCCAAAATGCATTGTTGGACCTGATTGTTTACGCATTACGCAGATATTTAAAATAAAATATACATCCTCGGAGAAAAAGGTACGTCAAGCATGAGACACCACAGGAATCTCTTTTTGTTTGATTGAGCACATCTCCTGTTTCCCCCGGTCAGGGTATTCACTTGAAAAATTGCAAAAAAAGACAGCTCAAGCTGTATTGTCACTGTATGTCACACGGATTGCATAACAGGAATGGTACAGTGACTCTCACACGCATTGTTTGTCATCTTACTCCTCTTCATTTCTTTTCTTTCCACTGTGACGCGATGGTAGAGGAGGTGGTGATGATGTCACGAATCAAAGGAGACATGTTGACAGCAAAAGAAAAAAAAATGTTACACTCCGTTTCACTTTTTTTCTGATGCTACTGACTTTTACTGATTTGCAAGTGCACCGTGGGTTAGCAATCAAAAGAAGCGTTTTACGCAGCATGAATATAGGTCAAATGAGTCGGTTCATCAACGTGGGAATAAAATTATTGAGATGAGAGTCTTTTTTTAGCGAATTGTCACAGCAGAGCAGGATGATGAAATGAATTGTGCGAATGTAAAATTATTTCATGGATTTTGAAGTGTATTGTGTATTTCTAAATAGTTTGTGTCTTACAATATATTTGTTGGTAATTTCAGAGAATGCGACATGAGTGCCCTTGAGTGGCTACCCTTAGTGTATCCTCCAGGATTGCTGGATCTCCGTGAAAAGGATACATCCTCTCTACACCGACGAATGCCTGGAGGGGGAAACTCGGCTAGTCTCCTTTCTGTCTCATCCGGAATGAGTCATCATCATCAACATGATCATAACACGGCTCCATTCACGGGTTTACTAGGACCTTCAAATGGAAATGGAGCAAAAGCCGGAGGAATTTATCACCCTGGAGGTTTACTCCGTCAAATGTCGCTTGCTGTGGGCGAGCCAGCCCCGACAATTGGGAGTGCATTTCCGAGTGGAATGTTCATGAGTGCTTTGGGAGGAGGCGGAGCAAATCAACATCATCACCATCACGAAGCTCAGTTGCCGATTAGTGCCAAGGGTTCCGTCAGTACGGCGTCATCGTCATCATCCTCATCCTCTACCTCCTCATCTTCCGACTTGCTAATGCCGTTTGACCTATCGCGGCGCTACCCACCCCAACATCATCACCATTCACAAAGGCATCACGAGGAGAATATGGAGGCGCTTAGTGCGAAGACGCCTAAAATAGCGGGAGAGAGGGACCAACCTTTAGACCTCACCGTGAAGAGGAAAAAACGGGTGGATGAGAATCAAAATGTAGTTTCAAGTCCGGAGCCCCATCATCAGTCCATTTCCCCACAGCATCATCAACAACAACAGCAAGTTGCCTCGTCTCCCTTACCACCTCCAGCACCACCTCAGAACCAAGTTGAGAGTAAAGAGAGTAGAGGGCTACCACCTCAGCAACAACTGCAATTTCGGGGGCACCCTCCTGGATTCCCTCCCTTGTTGTATGGTAGGCACCCTATACCACCAAACTTATTGCATCCTCATGCTGCAAATGGAGCCCCCAGGGGTCCAACTTTCCCGTTCCCTCCTTCAATGGGATCTTCGCCTTTACTCCAGCGACCCTATCATGAAGTTGTTGGTACGTTCTGACAAAAATCAATCCATTTTCTGCTATCAATGTACTTAGTTAGTACTTAGTAATATCATCATTTTAATATCATTTCCTGTAAACTTTCTCGTTCTCAATTACACAGGTCGGGCTAATGGAGGTGGTCCAAACGGCGCAGGTCACAAATCTAGAGACCGCTACGCTTGCAAATACTGTGGAAAAGTGTTCCCTCGTTCTGCCAACTTGACGAGGCACTTGAGAACTCACACAGGGGAACAACCGTATCGTTGTCGATACTGCGAGAGGTCCTTCTCGATTTCCTCTAATCTGCAACGTCATGTGCGAAACATTCATCACAAAGAGCGTCCTTTCCGATGCCCCCTTTGTGATCGTGCGTTTGGTCAACAGACCAATTTGGATAGACATTTGAGAAAACACGACGGAAACGTTCACTCCTTGCTCAACTCGAACAGAATCAGCTTAGCACCCTCCACCATCCGCTCTCTGCAACGCCATCAACAGCAACAGCAGCAGCAACAACAACTGAACTACAGGGGTGGCAAAATTGAGCCAAAGACTTCGTTTGGAGAGGTGCATTCCCTTGCAGGAATTACAACACCTCCAGGTTCCCACTCGGACTCCGGCTCCGATCCAGGCACCGAGATACTCAAGAAGATGAAACTGGAAGATGACAATAACAACAATGTTGACGCGGGGGAGGACGATTGTGGGGATGAAGACGAAGAGGACATCGAGGTGGACGTCGAAGAAACAGACGATGTGGACGTTGAAGAGATTGACGAAGAAGACGACGACGAGGTAGAGAATAGCAGCAGTTTGAGTAGTAACGGAGGGGACGGTGATGTCGAGGAAATGGGACAAGACCTTACAACTACTTCTCGAACACGGAGACACCGTGAAACAAGTATTTCCCCAACGTCTTCCTCTTCCCTTTCGAAACGAAGCAATTGGAGTATTAGTTCAAGTTCTTCCCCTGAAATTCCTCCATCCTCCACCGGGAACACCACCCCAACAAACAACAACAACAACCCCTCTTTCTCATCTGCATACAATCCCAAGAAACGGGCCAGGATGGGACTGCAACAACAATGCATGCCTGGATCCACGTCCCCACCGTCCAACGGAAGAAGAGACGAGCCGATTTCCACGGAAGAATCGGATGATAACCAGGATCAACTGAATGTCGACTCCTGATTGTCTCATCATTCTGCACGATAAACAGTTACCTCATTCATGTGCATATCAATATTACGTACTTTTAACTTCGCATTGTCCTTAATAAAGTAGAAGTATAATAACTAAAATTTAAAATATTTAGACAAATAGTGCAAATATTTCGGGGTTTCATACAGGTTGCAATGAAGACACAGAACGTTAGCGTAAAAAAATAAAAACTACAATATTACGATAATATATTTTTGTACGTTTCATGGGATTCTGTAGTTTTCCTTCCTTCTCATATTTTTGTACTTGCTTTCTTAGGATAATAATAATAGTAACATTAACTGGTTAGGAATATTTTGACGATTATGCCGAATGTATAAAACAATATTATGTTAATATATCTATAATATAGGCCTTTCAATATCTACCCTTACTATTGACACCTGTTAAAATAAAAATAATAGAGCTCATCAAAATGCATCCAAAAGTAGGGTAATTAATATCGTAGAAATAAAATGCGCGTTTACAGTTTTGTTATTCTTAATAATACTATACTACTACTGATAGCGGAATGTAAGTTCATTGGAAAGTTGTGTTGTGTGTTGTTAAGAGTCTAGTCAGTTTAGAAACCAGGACTATCTCTCTTCACAAGTTCTGTTTATTCTGAGATATCCGATGTAATAAAAAAATGGTTCGAGTTTTCCTTGTTGTATTGTAATGCTGTTTTTGTCAAGTATTTTTGTTGCCTGCTCTTGTATTAAATGCTCGGGTGTAAATGATATATTATTAGTCAATCATGAATCATGATGTATTTACGTTAAAATATAAAACATTTATATAAATGAAATGTGCTCACTAGTTATTTCCCTGCACCATTATATTATATAAGTTTCGTATTTTATGTTGGAATCGACATCTATAATAATAATATGAGGAAGAAGCAGCCCGTCATTGTATTCATCTAAATTGTTTTGTAAGTGCGCATCCTTCAAATCAACTATTTTACTACTACGTTCTTGGTACATCTACAATCGAAAAGCATGTTTAACTGTTATAAAAATAAATTTGAAATAAAAAACTTCTCTTTTTTTGCTTAAGACTGTCGCGTATGCACCTTTAGCACTGATTTGAAAAAACCCTATGTCTCTGTCTCCACAAGACAGAAGAGAGCATGTACATGCATACACATTTTTTTTAAAGAGTGATTGATTCACTGGCACCCAAAATCCGACATTTGGGAGAGCTCAGTGATCCAGTAGATTTTCTTTTATTTGTATAATAATTATCTTATTGTAATCATTATAATAATAATTATAATCTAAAGTAGTAGCAATATTAATAGAACATGGTTGTTGTCCTTTGTCCTCACTCAAAAATTTTACAGTATTCATTTATTTTATATAGTTTTATGTAGTAAATAATAGTAACAATATGGTTCTTCAATCGGATACGGTTTCTTCTTTCTTTCATTCGGTTTCTGCTTAGATTGTATGTGATTTCATACGACGACACATGTGTACGGTGTCTCTTCTTGTCGCAATTACATTATTATGGGTATATGTGATGCAGAGTAGTAACTTGGTATATTTAACTGCGAATTAGTAGTACTCAGAAAAATTGATTTCTTAAAAATTCTAAAACGACGATACTATATTGATTATAGCGAGGAGACCACCGTTTACATTTTATAGTTGTAGTATTTTAGTCTTCGTGGTATCAAGATAGTGTGCATAAAAACACTATCCTGATATATCGATCTAAGACCCTTTTTTCTCGTTTGGACAAAAAAGCGGGCTATCGTTTGTGTCCCTCTTCATTACAATTAGAATCTTCTCAGAAATTAGAATTTAAATGGCTAAGTGTGTATGCAGAAGACACGACGTTTATCATTCAAAAATGTTTGCTGATTATTCTTCTCCTGTTTAATTTCTTGATGATACACAGTTACGTAGTACAGTAGTGATATAATATTATGTTTTTATATTATGTAATAGCAACATTATTACTCATTATGCATAAACTTTCCCTAATATCGGATTATTTTAAACCTAACCGTTTCCTGTCTATAACAGTTTTACGTACATTTCACTTTTCAGTAGTAATATACAACATTCACTAACACTTGTTGACGCATGCGGCAAAAAAACTCGCTCGCACCCGAATAAACATTCACACGGAGATACATACATTTATAATATAATACCCAATCAGCAAATAACACAAAAGTAAATCAACACCTTCTGCATTAAAATCACGACTCTTTCTATGTACAATATACAATATCAATAATAAAAAAACGTGTGCACTTTACATTCACTAGTTCGACGTTGGATTGTTCAGTAATCCCTTTGTCACTCGAATACGACAAAAATAACTGCCCGGCTTTACGAAAACAAAAAGTTCAGCATTCACAGAAACAAAACAGTTGGGATAGGAGTGCTAACGGACTTGTGCTCACTCAACAGAAAACATCGTCCACGACACGAAGGGTTTGGTACACATTTTTCTCAACAGCACTTGCCCCCAAGCCAAGCCATAAACCTTTGACTACAATTGGAATCCGTTTAATTGCAAAAGATTTTTCCGCTGTTAGTTTAATTTCGCAACAAGCCCTGGTCCGGATAAAGACTGCTCCTGTCCGTGTCACACGTTAGAAGACAGTAATTGCATAAGGATGGGGTTGCTCTGTTGCAAAATACAGTTAGAGGTGGTTGACTGGTTTACTATATTTTTGCTATCCACGGATGATAAAGAGTGAGCACGACGTGTGACAAGAACAACAGGGCGATGGTTTCGTCTCCTTCGAGTTCTTCCCAACTCAATATCGTTACCCCGCTTGGCTTGGACTCGTATAGGCCTGGATCCGATACTGCTGGTACTGGCACACGTATTCTGCTACGATGAGCTAGAGGCATTCATGCCGGACAGGAAAGTCTGGGGGAAACCGGGATTGTTTCCTATTTCCAAAGAATATAGAATGTTTTATTGTATGAATTTATTAGTATGATTCAAGGAAGCTGCACGTAGAATAGTTTGTAATATACCAGTTGGAGTGGTCGGCTGTTGACTGTGTGACTGCGAACTTGATGTTGAACCAACGTGAGAGGCTGCTGCCGCAGCTGCAGCAGCGGCATTCTGACGGGCGTGTCTTGGAATGGGTGGTTGAAGATATTCACTTCGTGCCAATTGCATCACATCTAGTCGATCCTCCTTCCGATAAGCCAAACACTGGCGAATCAGTTGCTGTAGGCATATAAAATATTATTAGCAACATTGAGTATGACATGAGCTTCATTAAGAAGTGCGTAAATGTAAAATTAGTTAATAGATATTTCATATTTCCTAAAAAAAAATACCTTCGCTTCGGGAGAAACAGTGGGTTTATTAGGAAACTGGACTTCGGTAGCTTTAAGGATGGTATTTTCCTCAAGGATCGTAGCTTGACTCTGATTATGTCCAAAGGGCTGCACAAAATTCGCATTCACATTAATTATTTTAGAATTTCACACCAAGATATTAGCAATTTAGCTCAACCAAAATTAGAGTATATCGAATATACCTTTTTCCCATACAGGCACTGGTAAAAAATAACACCTACACTCCACACATCAACTTTGGACGATATTTTCGGCGGCGTTTTTCCCACTACAAAACACTCTGGAGGCAGGTACCTATTACAGAATTGCATGATTTTACTTTTAAGACGAAAGGATTTCCTCCATAACTTTCAACGGGTGTTGTAGGATTAAACTCTTTCGTTACCAGTATGTGCCTGCTCCTTGAGAGGTAAGATCCATACCATGCTCTGGATTGTAATTATCTTCATCCATTACCTTACTAAGCCCAAAGTCTGTGATTTTGATTTCTCCGCAAACATTTCCTTCCGTTAGCAGAATGTTACCTATATATAAACACATAAAAATCATTAGTCCATAAGCTGTCGAATCCCGTACAAAGAAGTAAACACAAAAAGAGATGCAGTGATTGTCCGAGTCGGTAGTAAAATCACCTGGCTTTAAATCGTAGTGAATGATGGGTGGTTTGATTTCATTGAGGTATTTTAGTGCGGAAACGACTTGCATTATGACTGATCTAGCCTCACGCTCCGGGATTGTTTTATGCTGCTTCAAATAGAAGTCCAGGTCATGTCCGTCACAATATTCAAGCACTGTGCAAAACGAGTTTGCATCGATTTCGAACACGTCATACAATTTCACCACGCGGGGATGGTCAAGCTGCTTATGAATATTATACTCCCTTAAGGCATGTCTATGATAAATTCAAACGGTACATATTTGATTAGTTTGAGATTGCAAAAAGAAAACGCCTTGTCAATTTAAATGTGATTTAACTCGTGTCTCACTTAATATAGTTGGCTTTTTTGTCGTCTTTCCAATCCTTATTCAGTTGATGCACTTTACAAGCCACGTACCGCTGTTCCTTCAAGTCGAATGCCTATAAATCATAACACAAATGCCGCGCCGTTAGTTATTATTCCAAATCAGAAACCAACGTTTGTTTCTATTATTATTTAGAAACAAGAATCAGTCCCGTCTTGAAAAGGCTACCAACATCATTAGTCTGGGGCAGTTTTATCATCATGATAGTAATTAATGTGTAAAAATGATTTTATGATGTCGTAGGTATGACGAACCTTGTGAACTTCGGAAAAACCCCCTTTCCCCAGCAACATGAGTAGTAGGTACCTATCATTTAGCACCGTATGATTATTGAACCTAGACTGGTCCTCATTCAATATCCTTTTCAGCTCACGAATGTGCAAATTTCTTTCCCTTTCCAATTTTTCCATTTCTAACTGCAAATCTGCATCCTCCTTCTTTAGGGCATTTTGTCTTAGCTAAAAGGACAAATTAAAATAACAATTTAGTACGTGTTACATACGACACGCTGTTGAGCGAGTAGTGCTGGCTGACGATTTGAACTGCCTTGGTTTTATTTTGTTCAACTTGCCTTATATATTTCGTCAGTCTCATAGTATTCCTGCCACGTCATTTCTCTGACCGCTTCTGGCTTCGCAAACCCGTCCGATGTTCCGTTCACTACCCCACGACCTTTCCTTCCTTGACCTTCAGTCATGGTCGGCCGTCGTTTTCCAAGGAGTTTCCGTTGCCGATCAATGTCCTCCTTTTCATTCGAGATTTCTTCTTGACGTCTAGTGAGCTCTTGAAAGGCGTAGCCATCAGTCCAATTCTCTTGAAACGTAGCACCCACCCTTTGCGTTACAAATTGGCCCAGTTTCAGTCTATTTTGCATGCAACGCTGGCGAGCCTCTTTTCGCTCGATGGTCGACTTTTCAATCAGTAGCTTTTTGACCACGTCAATACACTTGTTGATGTGGGCCTTCTGCTGTTCAATGAGGCGTTGATGGTTTGTTAGTTGCTGGCGAAGGTCTTCCGATGATCGATTCAGTTCTTCTATCCGCGAGTCGCGCATTTCTACGTCTGCCGTAGCTTGCGCCTCGTTCTCCGCCAGTCTTACACACGTCAGTTCAGTCTGTACTGCTTTATGAATTGAATTTGCTACGGCTACTGCGCAATTCAAGGAGTTCCCACCAAGTGTCCCCTCCGGGTCTGCACCTTGTAATAGGTTAGCCGACGAGGAGGAGACTACAGGTAAAGGCTCATTGGGCCCTCCCAGACGTGCTACCTGAAAATTCCAACAAGAATTACAAGACACGGTGAGGCTGTCTGTCCACACACAATTTCCTACTTTCTACTACATTACAGTACATTAAACACTCGAAAACTTACGTTTCGATCTGTATTATGTGCTGCATTTCTATCAATAACAGGTGTTGAGCTACTTACATTCTGAGGACTAGCAGGAAACTGGAAATGACACAAACACAACGACAGATTACTCATTTCATTCATCCGCCTTGTCACTTCATCAAAATCACAAAATAATTGTCTTTTAAAGTTGACTAGGTTAGTACTCACGATGGGCTTAACTGAGGGATGGGGTGAAGGGCTTTTGGCACCACCGAGCTGGTGGCGGTTTGGACTTCCACCGGTAATTTTGGAAGAGAAATAATCGTTAATCTTTTTCGTGGATTTTGTTGAGCCGCTGGCACCACTATTATTCCCTGATGATGGTCCGCCACCCCCTCCACCTCCATCGTCTATTTTCCTCTTTCGTTTCCTCTCTGGACCAGGTACTTTGGTTACAGGCTTCTCCGGCGTTTCTATTTCCTTATCACTATGCGATGAGCCTGCAACAAACATTGACACAGCACGTCAGCCATATTCATCCTCTTATTCATCGCCAATATCATCAATCTCATTCGGTCTGGTCCATTTTACATATATTTAGTCGTCCAATACTAATGCTTCAGCCTGACTGATGATGGGAGGAAACGGTACATTACGGTTTTATTAATGTGTACCTTCTAAGAATAAAATAATACCATCTCATCATCACTTTTACAGCTTTCGGGCACTCAAGTGTATATTTGCATCTACAATGCAAATAATGCATCCCAGGCCCATATTGCAATCGCATCATCATCATACGATGTATAAGTACAATAAATATTCGCTTAGCATAATATGGATGATATGACGTTGCTTGCTACTTGGTTCCACCGACACAAAAAAAATCTCATTCATTCATTACTTGTTTTCAAGTTGCCTCAAGTGCTAGAGCAGACAACGTACTCTCACACGGATTATCCTTGCCACGCTAAAAACACTTTTTGCTATTGCTGAAATGTGCACCCTGTGAAAACGAAACTTGGTTGAAGGCTTGCTTCCCTTATTGCTTGACGGCTATAATGCTGCTGCTTTGCATGATATGGAAGAGGCAGTACTGCTTTGTTTAGGGAAAACCTTACTACGTGGCACATTACCGCTTTCCTTGTTCATTAAATATTGCTCATTTGCTGCTACCGACAACCTTGCAGCACTTGCTAGGTTCTCGGTTGGACAACCCAATAACCAAACAACACCAACTCCACCACTACAACAATTTTTCTCCATTCTCTGTAACATCACTTTCGTGTGTGGTAGTGGTGGTGGTGGTGGTGGTGAGGATGGATAAATGGATATATGCGCCATATAGCTAATATAATCTATTGCACACACCGCTTGCTCTTGGTTCACACAGACAGAATCCCCAAAAAATACAGAGGAACTGAAATTCCTACAATACATTGCAGACAACATGAGATGTTTACCTATGTCTAGCAAGATAATATGCCTATATTACTTAAACTGAGAGCTTGTGTGTGATGAAGGAAGCAATGCAATGCAATAGCCCGTAATTCCACTTTTGCTTTGCTCTCGTGTCTCTCTCGCAATCGTAACACTATTCTTGTGGGTCACACACACACCAAGTTGCATACCATACCGATTGTATTGTGAGTGAGTCTTGCCTAGTGCCCGTGAGCATTTTTAACAGGCGTAAACAGAGAGAAACCAAGAGAAGACGAGCGAAATAAAGAAAAAAAGGGCTAGGAGGAGAGATGAACGGGTAGAATAATGCTACTAAAAAGAACATAGGGAGAGAAGAGGCCGTGTGCGATGGCCCACTCAACCCTGCTCCCTGTGCTCTCATGGTGGTGTTCTATCACATTCACAAAGTGTGCATGTAACTAACTATAAAAACTATGGTCTCCTACCAGTACTCTCGGATCCCAAGTTCCCAACCCAATGCACATACCCGATTTTCATACCCAAAACGAACACGACTGCGATGACAATGCAATGAACTTGTGCAGTTAGAGAGAAACCAGGGGGAAAGGAAAATGAACGCCACATGAACAGGAATGCTCTGGCTCTGGGTATGGGTATGAGCATGAATCTGTTGCCGTATCGTATCATAATAATATATTATTTTAATTTTCAACACAAGTGTAAGATTCTTGGACCATTCGGGGTGGTGGAAAAAGTGAGAAAACAGAAGGACAACTTTTCTGCTATACAACAAGCTTAAGTCGTGTGCTTCATTCCATGATATGATGATGATGGTCACCAAAGAAAAGTGAGAGAGAGAGAGACGAGAGCTCTCTAAAAACTAAGCCATGAGTATATTATTATTATTATACTGCTTTTCGATGTTTCACTTGCTGCGTCTCTGTGAATGAAGAAAATCGAGGAGACAAAGTCAAAGTAGAGCCTTCAGCCTCACTTTGTTTTATTAGCAACCAGCCATGATGATATGATGACTGTGTGGAGTGAGTGTGGGCTACTACTATACCTATACACTCATCACATCACTTTTCTCTCGTTCTCTCTCTCTCTCTCCCTGCATGCGTGAATGTAAAAGTACGTAAAGTACTTACGTTCATGTTCTCAGTTCTCGTGAGTTGTGCTAGTTCAAGCACAATGCGAGTCCCTGTATATGTAGTCGAGTGTACAGCTGTCAGAAGAATCAGCAGCCATCTGACATCCGAGCCATCTCTACTTCACTTGCTTCAATCGTCAGAAGCACAACAAAACTAGAACTTCCTTGCATTTCATTTATTGCATATAGCCGACCGACACTTAAAACGTAAAGCCTGAGTAGAGTCTGAATATTATCTCCGTGGTATGCAACAACGGTACACACACACACACACACACTCACTCACTTTCTGGAATATCAGCGAGTAAGAAATTTTTATGAAAATGAACAGATGAACCAATTCATAATGTATCGAGGTATTGTATTACCTACACATTCAGAAAAATATGTAGACTATGGCTATCGCTTTTCGTTTGTGGATTGTGGATAGTATGTACCTAATTTTGGGCTTTAGCTTGGCCCGTTCAAGATTACTGACAAAGAAATTTGTGCACAGCAGCAGCAGGACAAAGCTACATCTATCCGGCCACGAATCGCTCAGTTTTAATGAATGCAGTTTAATGGATAGTTGGATACGCGAGGAACAGCATTTGTACCAACATAAATGATAATTAGTGATCCCTCTGTATTACTCACAGTTTCGCAACAGCAATATGTATATACCTACATGCAACGTGGCTATTGGCTATACCATGTTTCATAGAATCTCCCCTTACATTCATTCATGCATGTTCTCTACTAGCCATTCATAGACAATCAATAATATTATTAGCATCATAGGCTGGAATAATAGACTTCCCTGACTTCCTCTAAAACTGTGTGACGATATGTGACATACCTGCGCTCATATTTGAGTCTTGATTAGAAGGATGTACATTTGGGGTAGCCACTACAGTTGGCTGACCAGGTCCAGGACCCGGTCCAGACGATGAGGTTAAGTTAGAGTTGACAACATTACTATGGGTATGGGAGAGGGGTTGTGGCTGCTGACCCAGAGGTAGTACACACGACGACAGAGCTGAGGGATGATGGTGAGGATGATGAAGAGGCGGTGGCACAGAGCTTGAGTTATTGGCAGTTACCCCTAACGAGCTACTGTTGGCGTTGTTGATGAGGCAGTTCCCCAGCCTGTCTGTGATCGGACCTGGCGTACTACCGAGGTTATTGTTGGATGGTCGCTCTAATGGAATGCTCGAACACAAGCCATTGTTGTTGGTGTTCTGGAGAACACCGGGGGTAGGATTGGAATTACTGGTTTGACTCATCGACCCTGACGACGCGTTCGTGTTCATCATCGCCGCTGCCGAGGAGGAGGATGCGAGTGTGGGGGTGGATGGTGGAGTTGTCGCGTTATTCGTTGACGGCATGCTATTATTGTTCCCACTGTTCACACCTCCTCCAGAATTTAGAATGTGATGATGAGTCAGGGGCTGGTGTTGTCCTTGTGTCACCTGAACTTGAGATCCGGATGACATCTGTAATAGTAATTGATACAAACAAACAATCTATAGTTAGTCCAACTTGTTTGTGAAATGAAAACACCATGCTTTCAAACAATCCTCATCGTATTTTAAATTAAACTTAAACGGCTATTACATATTGTGACTGTACAACTGGATACGAGAGACATTGCTGCGAGGCAAATCTGGGTGTTGGAGATGCAGGCATGACGAACATGGCAGGCCTATTGCCATCCAACATAGTGATCATTAGTGGGTACATGGTGTACACTTCATCATATCACACCGCACATCATTCAGGCAACAATTAATCCACCAAGTACCAAAATTTTCCATAAAGTGAACCACCACAGTTACAGCTGGCACATAGGTACATACAAAACTGACAAACAGGAGATAGATGAGCTGGTGACGAGAGCGAAACCCACACCAACTTAGGTTATTTATATAAATACAGCGCTCCTCACCAAACGTAACCTTTCACCCAACTTTGAACTATACACGCGACTGAAATTATTAAAATAAATTCCAGATTTCCCTTGTTGAGATCCATAGTACAAAATTGTGTCGTCGTCAGTGCGTTGTCCTGCGTAGAAAATCCTAATACTACTACTACTACTAGCTATCTCCATTTGCACTAATAAAAGGACAGCACCACACTGATACCTTTCAATCCCCATTACTTCAAAATGGAAGAAGGATTTGAAAGAAGTTGCGATGCGAGATGAGATCAAGCTCTGCACTGCACTCTCAAAGAAACAACTCGTAACTCGTGCACCTTTAATCTATTCACCTCACTTAGCTCAGCTCCGCTCCCTTCCTTTGTGTTCCAGGGAGAATGGAGAATGCAGTTGCGAGTAAAATCCTGCGAGCAATGAAGATAATAAATATAATGAGAATGAGAAGTGGAGATGAGACGAGGAGTAAAAAAGGAAAACGAGAGGAGAGACGAGTCTAAGTTGTTCTCCTGTGGTAGGCCCCTTTCGGCTCATTTCTATATATCTCCTCTGGTCTCCACACTCACACTACAACTAACTCCAAACTCCCCGTCCGATCGACTACATCCCTACTGCTTACATGGTGAGGTGGCATGTCCACATACGAGATACAACTCTCTGGCTACAGGAATGGAAGTAATAGAATGAACATAATATTCCAAATTTAACTTGAGAAAACGGAGAGTTTACACTGGTCGCTCTTCCTTCCAAAAAAAATTTTTTTTCTCTCAACAAAGATCGTCTCTCTCTCTCTCTTCACAAACTCACTCCTTCCCGGGATGCACACACACACACAAGTTTATTGTGAGTGAGAAAGGTGAGAGGAGACAAGGAAATGCCCAACTTTTACTCACTTTCTGGTCACTAGTACCAAGTACCAGACCAGAACACCTCCTCACCTCACATCTAGCAGGAAAGTGAAGTATGTGATACACAGGAAAAACTGTGAGCCTTTTCCTTTTCCAATTCGACGTACTTTTGCCACTGCTTTTGCTCCTGTGTACACAGCGACGTAAGGATAACTATGTAGATGTACTTGATGTCGTGTGAGCGGTGTGAGGCACTACACACACTAAAAGTGGAAACGGACGAGCAAGAAGTTAGCAAAGTAGACATGGACCTCTGAAAGATTTTTTTTTGCTGGTATTCTCTCTCTTTTTCACTGGTGATTTCCTTCCTCCTTTTTCTTACGAAATACTAAATGCCTGACTTTCAGTAAGTGTACAAGGCAAAAGGGAAGACGAAGGAGAGAGGAGACAGAGGCTCAGAGGGAATGAAATGAGAGCCAAAGTCATGCAGCAGAGAGCCAGGAACAGCAACAACATCACATCATCACATATCGCCATCGCATACACAACAACTTCAGCATCATCATATGCTTACGTAGACATCCGAAAAATCTCACGAATCACCATCATCACCACCACCATCACCAACCACCACCAGCACTACTTGCCGTCTGCGGTCTAACTAAGGCAGAATACAATGAGCCGGAGAGAGAAATGGAGAAGGCCAAAGTCAGCACCACTTACTCGACTTAAGTACACATGAAGGCTGCCAAAGTAGAAGTGATCAAACAAGGCAAAAATGCGACTCACCGATACTAATACTACTACTATTACCAAATAACCTGGAGACCGGAGACAATTCAATATTAATCCACCGTCCGTCCTCCGTATATTCATGTTATGCCATCTGCAGTTTATAAGACTTATCTGCACATATGCATGCACAATAAACTTTAGCAGATTCATACACACACGCACTACTCCACATTACATACTTGATTTTCCTTTTTGTGCCTTAAAACATTAGCCGTTCAACTTTGAATAGCATAGCAGCAGCAGTAAGTCCAACAGAATAAAAGGCAGGAGGAGGAAAGAAGTTCAGTGAGTCAAACATGGGGAAAGAGGACCAGGAGGACGAACAAACCTATTCACCAAACTTCATCTACTGGATATCGAGAGAGAGAGAAAAAAAAACCAAGGAACGACTCAAACCCTGTGGTAGAGGCAGGCAGGGTTCACGTCGATTCAGCAAAACTAAAAAACCCAAGGAAGGGTGTACGAACTACGTAAATACGTAGGTGAGTATGTATGTATGTATAAAAATCCCATTGTTCCTTATTCCAACGTTGGTCCCCATCCCGATTTTTTTTCTTCTCATTCCATGCTACACACACACGACGACTGACACGACACTAGCATTATAGAGGACAGACGGGAAGAAGATCTGGGATCTGGAAGCGTAACTAGCTACATAATATTATATTATGCTGCTGGGAGTTTTGAGTTTTATATATAGTTTTCTACTCTATCTAACTGGAAGGCCGAACATTGAGTAAGGAAGGAGAGAGACCTATAGGCAGTGGAACCAGTGTGCCACGTACGTCAATTCGATCAGAGTAGACGGACAAGAAAGGAGGCAGAAGAAAACAACATTCCCGGAAACTTTCCATCTCCATTTTTACCAAGTACTGCAATCCAAGACCAAAAGAGCTTTGGCAATAAATTTGTCTAAGGAGACTGAGAGGCATGCATTCGCACTGCATACTCCCTCTGCACACACATCCTCCAAGCCTCCATTTTCTTGATTTTCATATATTATATATACTACTACATGTCTGGTATGCACATGATACACAAATGAACGCTAGTTGATACACAGGACAAAAGACAATTTTCCAGTCTAGCGTGGAATGAAGAGGATCAAGAGAATGGAAAACAAATCTGTGATACCCATACCACACCACTGCACACTGTACTGTCGGTGTCCGTCTAATGGAATTAAACCTGCTACTTCTCCTAATTCAAGCAAAGATTTTGAATGTATTCTAATTCTATATGCATAATAACAAACACACCACAACCGTCGCAACACGAAATGAAATGGAGTTAAATTCTACCACACGAAGCATAATAATAATCATAATCATAACCTGCATGCCGTCTTCATCAGGACATATTGTTCAAGACAAATGTCATATTTTTACAATCATCAAAAGTATATATAGTAGTATTTACTGCGATGGAGCATTTGGGGAGCCTCTGGCTTGTGGTTCGCACCTGCAATCCGCCACACCATAATATACTCTACATATGAATAGGCTTGCTAGCTTCGAGCACAATAGCGACACAACACAGCACACAACCGACCAAGCGAAAATGGAAAACTCCTTTGTTGATGCCGTTGATGAGATGATGACTTTTGACATTGATTTTTGACTTCCACTCTACAGTACTGTACTATACCTATACTACACTTTCGCACGCAAAGAACTTTTAACAAAAAACCCACTAACCAGCTACCTATACAACTAAAGAAACTGTTTCTCAAGTTCCACAATTAATTAAATATTTCTAGCTAATCATTAGCAACGAGTGAGTCCGTCGTATTGTTTCCTCCAACGACTGGTGCTAGCTATGGCGAGAGGAGCCGGGCAGCCGGGGTGGGTAAATATTATGAAGCTATAAACTTTAAACAAGTGAAACGTATGCTTGCTCAAGTGGTTGCACTATTTATGCATACCACACCGGGAAAATCAGGCAGGCTTGGAGGAAACGTTACATTACAACCCCGAGCTCTTTTTCCGTGGTACCTGCGCACTTTGGAGATACTACACTACGGTATTTGGAGCGGATAAAAATTATTGCAACGGTTATCCCATAGACCACCGTAAATCTAATAAATCCTAGCTTCGTCAATTAACTCAAGGCTGTATTCAAGGGATACCATCTCAATATTCAATCGCAGTCACCCAGCGAAAGGTTCCCCGGTTTGGAAAGCCACATCCCATTATTTACTAAATACATTTATGTATTATTCATATTCCAGGTACCAAGAACCCCGTTACTTCTAACAAATAAAAAAATTTTAAAAAAATCTAACGGTCGCGCGGTCCCTGCGCACATAACAATCCTTTGAACAAATTCACTGAAAAGGCACGAAGGCTGTTTCATTGTCCTGTGGATTTTTACAACACAAAACACAACCGGCCAGTTGTTGTAAAAGCAATGCTCATTTGTTAAATACTTTTGTAACTCTCCTATCTCTTAACGATATTAAAATAATAATTAAAGCATATCTTAACTTAACTAGCTTCCAATAACATCTAATCTAACGTAATGTAACAAGTACTGTAATGTCATCCAACGGCTATTCTCATTCAGTAAGCCACGCCTGATAGCAATGCTAAAGTTAACTTGTTTAACTTTGCACACATTGATTCAGATCAATAATTGTTTGTCTTGCAAAACTCAATAAAAATTTGGATATCGTGGTTTACAAAATACAAGTAGAACCAACATAGCAGCGCTGTTGAATATAGTAAAATGTAACGCAGGAAGACATCATATAATCATCATCAATGGCGGCTATAACTCATTTTGTTATTTGTTGGAACTAAATGTCTTAAAATTCCTTGATTAAATATCTAATCAAATCATTGTTCAACGATCCTGTCTACCCTATCAATTATCCATTACCCTAACTAATATTAAAACATTAAGGTTTTTCCAGTTTGGTACCAGCCTGCTAGCTGATAAGCTGACGATAGCATGGAAATGATTACTGACGGCAAACCTGAATTTGAAAAATTCACAACAGTCTATCCAAACATCGCCACCAAAAGCATTCAACTATTATACCTATCTACACATAAGTCAGTTACAATTAGCCTGCTTTAAATTTTACTTCCCACAGGCAGGACGATACAGCAATTTAGTTATTTGTCATCATACTCTAATCTAAGATAACTTTCCCCGAGAAAGGTTTTAAAAACACGTGTTGCCGTTTATGCTGCTAACATGTCAAAGTTTCTTGTTCGAAACCTAACTTCTTAGCCAATTCACCCTACATGGAGCACAATTTAAAATTAATTTACATATAGTTTAAAAAATCATTTCATGTTTGCGCATACGCGACCGTCCCCTAGTTTTTTTCTAATCATACTGGCAAATGGCACAAAACTGTCGATAAATATTAAACATAAAAAACCCAATATTCAGAGCTAATTCCTGACATAACGGTGATAACGGATGCCAGATTTCCTTATCTAAACCAAATGTTCAGTAAAGAAAATGTCGCCATTGATTTACTTATCATTATAAAGCTGACGTCTATGTCGACGCTGTATAGATTCAAACCTTTCTTTCCATTACACAATTTTCATCAGTTTGATTTCCTCTCGGTGATGATGAAGGACAACAATTAGCCAATTACGTAGCTCTCTCGTACGTACATTTAAAAACAGAGAAATTGCATTGCTTGTATTCACTATTGCTCCCTTTCCAGAACATGAGGAACTTACAACTTAATACACCTGATAGAGAGAGACCCTAATATTTGAAATTTCCCATTCACTCTAGCTTCATATATTACACTATACTATACATTGGTCCATCTATTTCAACTAATTCGAACACTTACAGACTTAAAGTAATCAGTAAAGTAAAGTGACAAGGATTAATGCTATAATAATCACTAATCAGGGAAGCCAAGAAGCATATAAATGTCTTCCAATCTTGCACAGTACACGTGCAGCAGTGATGTGATGATGTTGATGAATTTGATGTGATATTGAAGACGAAGATATGCGTTGTTTTGTCATTTGCTGCATTTCAATTTCAAAGCAATGCTTCAGTCACCCCACCAGTTGTACCATTTCACACCTTTTCCTAATGTAAGTCACAACAAAAATCGTTAAAATAGTTATCCTCAATCAGTCTTTGTATAAATTTTAACAGCCCAGCCACATGAGCCACAGCCAATGGCCTGCATCATAACAATCACCCAGATGATTGAATACAAAAGAAAAGATATATAAATAAATAAACATATTATTGAACTTAGCCATGGACGTTGGGGACGAGGACGATCATTGATTCAATTAATTACCCATTGTTTTTTATATAGTACACCTTTCATCGACACGCTTTTTTCCGGGTAAACCAACAGGTTTTGTTTGATTTCTACAGAAAACCAATACACAAGAGACAAAAGACACAATAATTTCCTTATAACTCATGACTCACCCTATTTCCGAGTAAACGGGCTTCCAAAAGCTCTTGTTTTCTTGGATCAAGGACACTGAAGTTCTCCATACTTGTCCGTTAACAACACAATGCCAAGGTTGGGTCACCATTTACAACCTTTTCCTTTTTTCTATATTTTCACTTGTACAATTAATTAGTGGATCCTGTTCTTCTCGATATACAACAATATTATAAAAGTTATAATAATTACGCGACGAACGACGGCAGTCGAGTCCTCATCACACACTTCATTCACGTTTACTAGGCGTAACGTTACATATTTAAAATGTTACTTGTTACGCCATTATTACGAAACAAAAAATATATGTTATTATATATTCCTTTAAATCTTCCATTTACATCTTGAACGAGACATCTTCACACTTTTTCCACACACTTCAATATTACAACTTTTTGGTCACCTTTCCTCCAGCCGGAGACTTCCACACAGCTCGGAAAACTTTTTAAGCCGATGATATCTCAACAAGTTACAACTCGACGGGAACTTACTACAGATGTTCCCTAAGGAAGAATGCTGTTTACATTTGCATAATATACTCTCTGGTGTGTGGTTTTGGTGACTCCTTCACTCGAGTTTAACTCTTTTTGTCGTCATTCATTCACACACCTTCACCTACGACGACTGGCTCATCATCTCTCCTCCTCTCTCAAATAGTATCCAGGAGGTGCCAGCCAGGTGTCTAGGCTGTTCCACCGAACGGAACCTCCACCACCACCGCACACCGCACCGTTTATGATCACTGCTCACCACCACCAACCACCACTCACTCGCATTCTCTAACCTCCATGTTGAGCGTTAGCAAATCACGAGGATGATGATGACTTTGATGACCATCCGGGGAGCAGGGTACTAATTCACCAAACAACAACAACAACAACACTGCTGGCGACGTTGTTGTTCCATCATCGTCAACAATTTCTTGTTGCCTCATTTTAACTTTACAGGTTGGACACTTGATCGACTCGTGAGGGTACTTATTATTAGGTGGAAACAATGGGGCCCTGCTGAGGTTCCTCCAAATTCCTGCATTCTCCTCCCTTGAATGGCACCGACGACGACGACGAGGACGATAACAAGGGGCTCATACGACAACGATTATATATTATCTGATTGATTATTATTATTATTACCTATTATGTAGGTAGGTGTGTAAGTAAATTAATTTCCCTGAATGAAATTAAAATGCTGCATAGGTGATAGGATGTGTACGAGTTAATATTTTTCGCATCAAGTTGGCAATGTATAATAATAATATAATAGATATATATTAAAATCAAGCAGTGGAGACTACGATAGGGTAAAAATCATCATTCATAATATATAAATGGAGTAGTAGTAGTAGTTTTGCTCACTTCTTCACTTCACCTCTTTTTACAACTTACACTCGCTGCCCTGCAGTGTGTGTAGTAAAGTAAACCTCTCTCGTTTTTAAACGACGAGGAATCTCCTCATCATCACCTCAATCTCAATCATCATCATAGCAGTACACAACACACAGACACACACATTACATTTTACACACACATCACATTATACCACAATAATATTTTTTAAGTAAAAACTGATCATCATATCGGCTTCGACGTGTGGGATGGTGATCTGATGAGGATGATGATGAACAAGCAAAGGGAGATATGGATAATATTATTATTATCAAACTACTGACTTTACTTACTTACACTACTTTACTCTTCTTTTGAACATCATTACGTTACGTTACGTTACGTCCGTCCGTCTGTAGTAGTAAAAGTATAACTTTTTAGTAGCGAGACCGTATTGTATCACCGTGTGTTAAATCCTATATGTTGTATCACACATCACACTCTACCTACACTACTACATATATTCACTCTTCTTTTTATGTATCTAAAAAAAATCTTCTTCGCTCAAAGTTGGTTCTCACCACCACACACACACTACTAATATCAATACAATACAACTACTCCATTAAGCCAATATCCTCCTGAACCTGAACTGACTGAACACACAGGGAAAAAATATAATATGACTAGGATTACTTTACTTTACTACACAGCAGCACAGAAATGAGAGATACTCTGGTAGTAAGTAATAGTAAGTGTGAGTGAGCAGATTCAGAGATATGCAGTGCAATCTCCGAAAAAATATTCACCATTCTCATTTTATTAAACGAGAGAAATACATGTATGTAACATGGTGTTTTAGAAGTGTGTATATTTTTGTGTTATAAGAAGGATGCACTCCTCGTCACAGAGAAGCAGAAGGCAAAGCAGGCACACAGGTTTCTCTCGCTTTATGTATATTTGGAGGAAACCGTCGTCGTCGTCGTGTGATACTTCACTTCACTCTAGTAGAGCACTCCACTACTATTTACTACAACAACTTTACTCACTCACTCACATCACATCACATCATCATCCCATCCATACATTTCCGTGATAATTGGGCTCATGCCGAAGAATAACGCACGCACTAGTTTACTATTTGTACTAAAAAGTGTAATATGCATGCAGCAGCACATGATGATTGTGTGCAAGGCAAGAAGAGAAGTGTGTGTGTGGAACTGTGGATGCATGTAATATTATGTGTGTCTTTATGTATTTTTTTTTCTCTCTCCTAAAACAACACGGTAAAGTGAGAGAGAGAGGTTGGGTCTTGTTGTTGAATTTGAATACATTTTTACTTTTATTACTTACTCCAAATGTATGAGATGAGATGGATTTGTGAGGATAATGTGTGTAGACGACGACGGGACGGACGGGAGGGATGTGCATATTGTGTGTGAAAGAAAAATGACACGCCATGTAAAAGTTGCTATAAAGGTGGAGAAGAGAAGCTTATTGTGGAAAAGTATATTATCAATTGCATATTGGCTCACCACTACCACTTGCACCAGAGAGCAGAGTAAAGAGCAGCATAAATAACCACAAACAAATGGTTGTCTACAACACATTGTAAAAGAAAATGAGCAGGATCTCCTCGTCAGCAGTATCATATCAGCAGTATCACACTCGCACACAGCACATAATAGAGAGAAAAGTAAATGAGGAGTGTAGTAGGTTTTATATAATATGGAGAGCGACCTTTATGCATTTAATTCCAAATGGGATACGCTGTCCTTACAATTTTTACCTACACGACGACATCATATTATCGTGGTCTGTTCCTGTAAAACTAAATATTCCATTCTCAAAATTCCATTTTTTCTCTCTCTCTCTCATTCCGTCGTCATCAACATCAACAACAACGTCTTGTTTGTTGTGGCTCGGTCGGTCGGGTTGTTACATCTGCTGCTGCCTCACTCACAGTGTGCGGTTGACGTAGTAAACGCTTATATAGGGTTCTGCAATTATGATGTGAACATTTTTTAGTAGAACATGGGTTCACGTAAGTAGCTTAGTTTAGCTAGCTTTAGCTTGATCCACAATCCAATGGTGATCTTCCTGGGATCAAAGCCTCAAATATCTAATTGCTATAAAATGCGCTGTTGCACACTTTTGGACTTGAGCGTTTGGCGTTTCTTCGTTTTCCTCAATTTGATCGGCGAGGCAGCATGCAGGTACATGAGAAACAGCGGGCTCGGGCTCATTGGCATCAGCTTACATTAGTGAAGTGAACAAAGGCTTGAGGTGTGTGTGAGGGTGAGGACGAGGACTGAGGATGGTGATGCTGATGGATGACGAATGACGATGAATGGTTATGTTATGAAGGAAAAAGGATGTGTGATGCGAGTGTGTGCTTGTATAGTCATATCATACATATACTTGATCCGCTATGATAGTTAATTAATAGCGTCTTGCATTTTTACGCTTGCAAAAATATCCATTGAATATTATGCTACTGCTACGCTACTTCGTGTGCTTCTTCGGTATCACCCTAATCGGTATATGCAAAGGTAAACTAATACATTGATTGAAGACAGTTTATGTTAATTTACATTTTTTAAACAGACATTTAGTGCTGCTATACATCTAACTTTTTATTCATTTTTAAATCAATACATTTATATACGATAGAAAGGCTTGAGCATATGATGTTTTTACAATTTAATTCCTTACTATATAGATTATGCTTCTTAGCAAAATTACAAACAAGTGACACATCGCGTTGCATTTTAATTACCCAAAAATGACTAGTTTAAGTCGTCACATATTTTATGTTATCAATTTGAAACATAACTTTAGTGAGGTTCAACTTAAGAATACAATATCACTCATGGCTTAGTTATGACCATGACTCGTAGCGCGGGGCGCCAGGGGTTGCGTACTTGCAGTCACGCACAGTGATACCAGTTCCAGAGACAAGGCGGAAGGACAAGAACATACATAGACAAAAATAACTTTTAAAAGTGAAAAAAAGAAGAATACGTAGGTATAGAAAAAAACGTGTACATAATGGTTCTCAATCTCAATATTTTACATTACATGATATTTGAAACACAACAGGCTGCTCTGATGCAAACCCAGTCGTGTAATTATACAAGGTTTTAGCTCCAAAATACGCTGCACCAGACAGAACAGAATCCTACATAATATTAAGCTAATGAAAAGTCACAAAATGCTTTGAGTTGTTTTTTACACAGAAGAATCTTAGTTTTCAGAAACTATAAATGCTGATTTTACCCTAAGAATAAAATGAGGCTGACTGAATAAAGTTTCACACAGCTTTCACTTAAAAGGTGCGAAGTGCGAATGGTGCGATGCGTGTTAGCGGAGCAAATGTAAATCTGCGTTCGAATCTCCATTTAAACAGATCTCAAATCATGAATTTTAGCATAGCGGGCGAACAAAAAGTTTATATAGGGGAGGGAGCATCATAATACGGAGCGAAGAATCACACGGGCTACATTTACATTTATAGATTAGATTTATCGTTTTTCATTTTATTTGCATAGGTACACCTCCATTGTTTCCACTGCATTTTCTGAATGGATGGCTGCCGCAGCTTTCGTTTGTCAAGCAACACATATTTGACACGGGATTTATGACTGGATTGGATTTGTATTGTACATACAATTCGTTATTGTTTTTTTTGCGCGTGTCAATATAATCTATCAGATAGTCCATTCAAATTATGTAGGTTTATTTTGCAACACAGTCACCCACCACAATCTATTTGCATTTTGAATTGAAGGAACCACCTCTTCACGTAATATAGTCAAATAATATAATATTTGCATGTTAGCATCAACTAAGCATCTTACTCCCACACTCCCAGCCAAAATTCTCAATCATATGTTCATGAACTGGTTGTTAAATTATAGCGTTGAGACGGGCGACTGATGGAGGAGCGGGCAATGTATGGTTGATGAAGTGGGAATGCCAGCCCTAGTGCTACATTCAAAGCAGCAGCATCATATGCGTGACACCCTGAATATCTATAGAGAGGTTTTTTATCAAACCTGCAACCACTAGTTTGCGCACCAAATGGTGCAATGCAGTCCTTCTTCAATGTGCATGCCACCCATGGGTGCATCACTTTGTTGACTAGATTACTTGTCTTACATAAAAGCAATTGAGATGGATCAATCATTCGATGAAAATAATAGTTTTCAACGTCTGTTTGAAAAAACGGAAACATTTTTGGATGCGTAAGAGAGGATGTGGGATGACCGGCAGACCATCCAATAATCCCATCACTGCCTCCAGTTTGTGATAGATTTAGGAGCTTTTGCAAATTAAGTTTCGATGACTTCATCAATCGTCGATCCACATCCAGCCATAGTACACAGCTACCACTGTCCAACAGTGTCTACACAAAGTTAAAAATTAAACCATGTTAATAAAAAATCGTACCTCGTTTTTAAGTGAATGAATGAATATGACAAACGGGGTTTACATAAAAATGCACAGATATTTTCTTACTTGGAGAATAATTGGTCGGTAAGCTCGTAAGCTGAGGTCCTTGAGATGCTCTGGATAGTCTTCAAAGTTGAAGCGCTTCACCAAACACATTGTTGAATTACACAATTGTTTCAGAGATATAGAAAAATCATTGTCCTCGTCAACGGGTGTGGCAGGATCAACGTTCCAAAGGATGAGAGGATTCGATGGAAGAAATTGCTGTACGTTTGCAATAAATTCTTCCGCTTGTAGAAGCTGACCTTTCTGCACCTGTATTAGCAGCAATTTTTTAGAATTTTTTTAACCTTAGGGCACATATACGTTAAGAACACAGAACACATTTTAAATTTTGTAAATTTGACACGATTAATCTTACGCAGGAAACGATGATTACGTTAGACATGCTGCTCTCATTATAGGGGCTGACTTCTGGAGAAGTTACACTAGCTTTACGATGAGATCCCGCATCTGTTCCAGACGATGATTCTGTCCCATCACTAAATCCTAACATGCTTATATATTTGTCTTCCACTTCTAGACGCTTCGCCGTGTCTCCGTTTTGCAAATTTGCCTGCAACAAGAATTTCAAATGTACATTCGTTTACATATAATATTATAAAATCCCGAAAATAGAACAGTAGCAAACATAGGAGGAACTACTTTTGGTACCTTTAAAGTTTCTAGTTGCTTGTGAGTTTCCGACACAATCTGCTCCAGATTGGCCGCAGCTTGATCCCGACCAAATATGCACAGTATCAAACTCGTCACTCCCACACTAACTACCAGCGCCAAGTAATGGCGGAATTTACACTTTAGTAGTAACATTGGGACGAGTTTTCTCACTTTGCTGGTCTGCATCTGCTCGCCGTGTAAACAAGGTACAAGTTATACCTCTTTTTTTAAAACCGCCTCAAATTCAATAGTGTAGGAATGTCCTTTTCACACAAATATCATTATTCATTACACTGTCTTTTCATATTTACGGGCCATTTCACATTTTCAACTTTCTCCAGCTTCCAGCATAACATCAAACGGAAACACATGTTTGAGGACGACAAGTAAAGTAAAATTACTAACAATGAATGATAAGCGGAACCTCTTGACGCATCAATCAGTTGATATTTGCAGAGGACTAATTACAAATTAGCTCAACATCTCAAAAACCTTTTCAAAAAGTCACAAAACTCGAGAGTTGAAGGTGCCTAGGAGGAAGGAGCGTCTTCTCTCTATCTCCCTTTCTTAAATCCTCTATTCTCTTTGTTCCCAGTTATCATTAGAATAATCATAGTGCCTTTTTTGCATTAGCCCCGGTTCCACTGGCGTCATCAGTCCCTCCACCTCCTCATCATGAATGATATTACGATGAAACCAACATTGAACATAAACGGCAGATCAAACCCTACATTTTTTAAAACGCTAATCACAAATCACTCTCTCATATAAGTACACTATCAACTAGTCCATTAAAAATTGCAATTGCCCATTTTTTCCCCCAGTTGAGTTTCACTTTTTTTTTTGCAAAAATCCAAATCTGTGCCTAGTTGCTGAGCTGAGGATGTATTTTTGTAGACCAACTTGTCGGCCAAATTTCCTCCAAAGTTACAAATTTGCAAATTTCATCAAATTTGTCGTTTGCGTTGAAATTAGAGTTGAGGATGGATGGAAGTGAAACGCCTTCAGATTTTGATTTGCTTTTGACTCTCTCTCTGAGAATATAATTATTGTATTATTAGGTTTAAAGAGGATCACCTCCCGCCGCTCCTCACACTCGCTGGCAATGTTCAGAAGGGTGTAGTGCAACAGAAACAAGCAGGCAGGCAGAATAGAAGGAGGTCTCTAGTTTCTGGAGAGCGAGAGGAGCAGCATGAGTCAGCTGCTACAATACTGGAGGTGAAGGAAGGGGAACAAACAAACAAACAAACGGGAAACAAACCACTAATCTCTTCTGTCGGTCTGTCTGTACTACTGGACCGGACTTTGGACTTCCTCTGGTGGATGGAGTAGAAGCTGGAGTTGGAGTAGTTTTTGGAGGAAAGCGCGAGTTACGCTCTGGGAGTTGTGTCAACCAAATTTAACCAAATATTTGAGGCTTTTAGGCTCGGACTGGTTTTGAGTGTTTCTGTCTGACCTCTTATTAGTAGAGTATTATTACACGCCATACGGAACGGAAACCAAAAATCACGGTTCACCTTCACCCAACCACCAAAATGTCTCCAAAGAAGCCTCCAGCGTCGCTTCTCTCCTATGAAACTCTGGTCCATGCAATGGCTGGCTCAGTGGTTTGTTTAATAATGCCTAATTAAAAATTTATTTGTGTTGATTTATTAGTAAAGCTTTTCAATAATATTTTTTGTGTTATAATTCTACCTGTGGTTTAGGGGAGCGTCACTGCAATGTCCGTGTTTTATCCGCTGGATACAGTCCGATCCCGACTCCAGTGTAAGTTTAAATAATACCTACCTACTTCAACTTTCTGAGCATATTTAGTGGCAGGTTTAATTCGAGTTTTGTAAACAGTGGATGACAAGCAGGAGGCTAAAAACACATTCGTCATGTTAGTCGAATTGAGCAAACGGGAGGGATGGTAAGTCATACTAATCTGACTGTTCTTCTTTCTGAATATGTATTCTGATTAAGTAAGCTATTTACTAGTTAATCATATTTGATATTATTATAGTGGAACTCTATACAGAGGATTGCTTCCGGTGTTGGAAAGTCTATGTGTTTCCAATTTTGTGTACTTTTACTCGTTCCACGGATTGAAATCGTATATGTCAAATAGACTATCCGCATCGGCGGTTCGGGATTTGTTCCTCGGCTCGATTGCCGGAGTTATCAACGTTTTAACAACTACTCCATTATTGGGTTGTTAACACTAGAATAAAGATGCAGGGATTGCATTCTTCTGATGGTCAGCCGAAGACCCGCTACAAGGGATTGATTGGTAGGACGTGCAATTTTTTAAGTTACATAATTAATTACGGTTTAAATGATTCTATAATGGAAGTATTTTTCTTTGCACGCAGATGGATTATATAAAGTTTGGAAAACGGAAGGGCTCAAAGCTCTGTGGGCTGGCACCGTGCCATCTTTATTGCTAGGTAAGACGGGCGTGAAATCTTATTTTAACGGCATTTTTTGAAGAAAGGATGATGAATGATATTTTTATGGGAATTTTCTCTGCTTCAGTCATTAATCCAGCTTTGCAGTTTATGACATACGAGTCACTAAAGAGAAGACTGAAGTTGAAATATGGAGACAAAGAACTCTCTTCTATGGTGTACTTCTTGGCTGGAGCAGTTGCTAAAACTGTAGCTACTGTGCTCACCTATCCTCTTCAGATTGTCCAGACTAAATTGCGGGTACTTTCTTAATAAAGTATTTTATTTATATTTATATTTTAAATCAGAAAGGTTTAATCGGCATTTTTCATGTAGCATGGTCACAAAATGGAAGGGCTGCGACAAGATGCTAGTCTTATGGAAATAATCCGCGCAATTTTACAACGACATGGGCTCAAAGGTCTGTTTAAAGGGATGGAATCCAAAATATTGCAGACTGTTTTGACGTCGGCTCTTATGTTCGTTGTATACGAAAAAATTGCTGCTTTTGTCTTTCGTATGATGCGATTGAAAAAATGAACCTATCGTTGTAGTGCCAAGTTTTACATTTACATTTTCATAAAAGTTACCGACCTAATATTACATTACCTACACTTTAAGTGTTCATCCATATTATGACTCGATGACAGACAAATTGCAAAAGTGGCACAAACTTGGTATAATTAAACTTTTATTACATCTGTTATTAATATTGACAGCTTTAAAACCTTAAACTTATTAAAACTTATATTCAATAACTTTAATTACTTTAAATAAAAATGCCAAAGAGTTGTGAAGTCTAATAATAATAAATATATGACAAATAACGCATCACAAGCAACGATATACCCCCAATGACGTACATACCGGCCAATCCATGGCCAACTACTGTCCCAATAGTAAATCATCTCGAGGCCTTCTTACTCTTCCCATTAAGACATAAATCAAAGAAAATACAATGATTAGCGCAGGAATGCCCAAACCTATTGAGACAACAAGCATGACGAGTAACGACACACGGTCAGCAGGTGGAACTCCAAACCCCGTTGAATATGTCCTACGAAAACGAAAGTGACATGAGGATTTGTCATTCCATAGAATTTTGCATATATGTATTTATGTATATATTTTAGTAATCATACCAGGATATATGTTTAGTTTTGTTATAAAATCCATCTCCCTGAGTTCCAAAACTGATATTCATAGCTTGTAATGTCAAAAAATCGATTTCAGATCCAAAATAAGACCATAAAATAGTATCTTGAATATGGTCATTGGCAAGAACACTTGAAGCCGTATGAAGAGGATATGAGACGACGTCAATCGAATCACTGACGTCGCGCACTTCCGCTGTGTAGCATATCGGTTTCCACTGTATATAACTCTGATCAAATCCTTTTACGGGAGTCTTCACACTGTATACCTCAAAAACACCTGGACTATGCTCATCATCTAGCGTTTTACTCATTTCCAGTTTCATTTTTCGTGCACTGGCATTTCTATCCCCGTTATCCTGAACAAGAATGTACTTAAATGCGACTCGTGGATGCTTTGGATAGTCGTCCGCAGTCGTATTAAGTTGTACATCATTGAAGGCAATATCGATTTGCGTACTGTTCTCATTGTACATCATGTAAGGTAGTACAGTGCTGTAATCCTCCGTATTTTTCATGCGTATCTACCGGATAGTAAAAAGCGATTGAATATTCGCATTAAGGAATTACTACTAAAATAGGTACACGTTTCTTTAATAAATTTGAACTTACAGTTATCCTGAAAAATCCATCTCGACCCATTTTTCTCACAGTTTGGCCTTCAGGTCCGTCATCAGCATACGCCCTTGCCTCAAATGACAGCTGGATCATCGATGAATTGATCATTGCCTTATTGTCCAGGCGTTCCCAAACGAAGTCTTTTGTATCATACTCCCAAATATCAGATAAATCAACCAAATTTAATTTTGCCGTATCATTTTTGTCATCGTACATGTAAACCTGAAACGAGTAAAACGTGGTACCAAGAATACACCACGCCCCGAAGTATATTAAGTTATATATATAGCTATAAATTGGATATGTTATTAATTGGATTTATTATTATTTACATTAACTAAGCTCCAGCCAAAAACATAAAATGGCTCCGGTTTAAAACTGATTCCTCGGTGTTCTCCGCCACCAGTCCCTTGGAAAATAGCATTCCAGTCAATAGAAAGGTTTGCTTGAAGAGAAGTACGTGCTAAAAGGAGACTAGGCGCTCCTAAAAAACTCCATATAAAATGTAGGCTATCGTTCGCTCCATCCGATGTGATATGAATCAGACTTAGATTTGTGGATTTCGAACAGTCGGGGTAAAGGTAATTTTCACATCCTGGATTGATTAGAGTATTGAACTGGAAATGATTCAAACAAGAGCCATAACTTAAATTACGCTTTTAAAACTTGATTTTCCCCTCCTGTTCACTTAGGTAAATTGACAAATGCACTTGCACTTACTGTTCTGGACTCATGTTCCGACGCAAAGGAGTATTCATGGAATGAAAAACTAGCTAGCAAACAAATGCTCGTAGAAATCAGTGGAAACTTCATCGTAATTGCCTTTTAGAATGCACATAACCCAGATGGATGTTATTTCAGGTTTAATTTTTTCGAAGTAATCCGTGTTTAAGTATACTGGCCGCT